>CAUYON010163413.1:0-56170 GCA_963573935.1 Arctocebus calabarensis | reverse complement strand
GATCAAAAATGTTTTCACATAGTAAATGAGAAAATCTCATGAATGTTATGTCAATCAGGTTGATAAAAATATCTCAGATTGCATGTGAAGCCCGCACACTGTACCCTATGATTGAACTAATGTACACAGCTATGATTCAATTAAAAAAAAAGAATAATAAAAAAAATCAAGAAAAAAAGAAATTTATAGGAAAAATAAATAATCTAAACTGTAAAACATTATAAAAAGGTAACAATTGTTATTTCAGAAGTAGTACTCATGTACAGAAATTCTACTTATTGTGAAATAACAAAAACTACTTAGAGAAATCAGCCCCTAATTTTCCAACAAGGAGTACAATAGAACCTCTTAGATTGCTTAGCATAACAGTGTTAACGGCAATTACCTCATTTCACCAGAATGGCTTTTCCCTTCATTGGGGTCTAGCAGTGATACAGAAGATGCCACATTCTATTCTTACAGTTACATTTAATAGGAAAATGATGCAAACCACATAGACATTTCTAACTTTTCTAGTAGTCACATTTTAAAAATAAAAACATACAGGTAAAATTATTTTAATAGCACATTATATTTAATATAACATATCCCAAATGTGCAGTCAATGTAAAAATCATTGAGATATTCTATATTCATTTCCTTTATGCTATGTCTTCAAAATACAGTATTCATTTTACCACTAAAATACTCCTCAATTTGGAATGGCCACTTTCAATTGTTCAAAAGTCGCATGTAGCTAGTGATGACCATTATTGGACTGCACAACCTTAGATGGTTGAACAGCTTGGGGGACATATTTCCTCAAATGGCATCTAATCGCAATAATTATCTCAGTGACCCATAATGTGAATACAGAGAACAGCAAGGTATAGGTAACCAAAGGTCACTTATATCCTGAAAAATACACATCAAAGATGGTACAAGGCAAAAATACTATACTAAATCTGCTGCCTGCCAGACTTTATTTCTGGGCTTGGTCCTATGCCAAGAAACATGACCATGAACAAGATAATTAGCATTAGAACCCTAATGATGTTGACCCTCTGGTGGGAAAGAAAGAAATTAAATCTACAATTAATTAATTACAAATAGGAGAAAATGCTTTGAAGGAGTCGTGGCTGCTATGGAGAATGGACCTTACCTAATCTTTTGGGAGTCAAGAATGGCTTCCCTCATGATACAACCTTAGAGATAAGTCTTAAAGAAGGAGAAGAAATTAGTTAGAGGGACTGGGGAGGTAGAAAAAACACGAAGATTGGAAAACAGTAATATTACAGACAAGGGCAGAAGTAAGGAAAAAGGTTCAGGGCAGAAAGGATGAGTTGAACCAACTGAACAAGTGGCTTGGAGTTTAGAGAATAAGGGTGTGAAAGGAGGCCTAGCATGAGCCCAGACCATTCAGAATGTTATAGTCCACAGTGGAACAAGCAGTATAAAACAAAGGGCCTTTTGGGAAATTCGAGATGGGAAAAGCAAAAGACGTGTGGGACACACGGTGAGGGCAGGCTAGGATAACGCTTTTTGTTGCCCTTGTCCATCAACCAAACACTGACACTATGGTCCACCTACAACCCAGGCTGGCCGCCCCTGTTCCCACTTTGCCGACAGTGTGGAACCTCAAATAGCCCGAAAACCTAAACACCACTACACAAATCTAGCCTTTGATTTATCTACCTTTTGTCCAAGAACAACAGCTTTTCTTTTCTTACCAATTATTAGTGTGGTCTTCTTCCCTACTGCTTATAGCAAAGTACGTCACTAAAACAAAACAGGTGGTTTACTCAAACAGGAGCATTTTTTTCATCCTTTGCTATTACTAACCTAAGGCAAGTAATCAACCAAAAAGTTTGATCCTAAATAAATTATAGTTATGTAACAGTTATAATTCCTAATTATGCACATATTATACATTAATCATTTTCCTTAAATAATACATTGTCTAATTCTAAACTATGTAATTATTAAACCTGAGTTATAAAAATAACTCTGCAAGAGAAATACCTGTATTTTAAACTTTTGACTTTTGCAAGGAGTAATGAAAAGTCACTGAAAAGGTTTAAGCATAAGAATGATGTCATCTAACCCTGGGGTCCCCAATCCCCTGGTCGGTGACCTGTCAGGAGCCAGGCACGCGGCATCACCTCCTGAGCGCTCGCCTCTGTCCCTCCTCACCGCACCCCCATCCATGGAGAAATCCCCATCCATGGAGAAATTGTCTTCCTTGAAATCAGTCCCTGATGCCATAAGGTTGGTGACTCCTGATCTAAAAACTCAGTAAAAACTGCTAGAGGGAGAACAGATCAGGGAGACAAGTTAGAAAGTGACACAGCAGTAGACCCATCAAGAGATGACAGTGAAGTGCTTGGATTAAGGAGTGTTTGTGAAGTCAGAAAGTAGTTGAGGATGTAGAATTGTCTTGACTTAGTTATTAATTGCATGTGGGCAGAAAGGGAAATGTGTGGGAAGGCAGTGAAAATAGAAAGTGGAAGTATGTAACCATGGCACAGTCAGAGTTTTCTTATAATGTAATAGAGTCAATCCTTAGCTGGGCTGTCTTCCCACAAAATAAAAACCTCAGTATGGCATAAAAGACAAAACCCAGAGTTTACATTTCTCTGAGCTAATAAAGAACCTTGTCTTTCTGAGCTGCACTGACCACCGAGCCTGGTGTGCCTCTGTAGAATATTAGGGAGCCCACATGCTAACCTGTGTCCCTGCTTTTGTTTGTCACCTTTGAACTGGGAAGCAGAACCAAAGCTCAGGTGGTGATGCTGAAAGCCTGGTTCCTGACAGGTCCCTGACCACGGAATGTTGGTATTCCAGTTTGAAAGACAACCAAAGTAGGGGGAGGAATCTGAAAACGACTAGGGGTCATTCCCACCAATTTTTGAGTTCGATAAACCATTATAGGCAGACCTCCCTTAATATGACAAGTATGATTCCAAGGTCTGTGATTTAAACAAGACGAAGACTGATGGCATTATTTGAAAAGGAAAACATTTAGAAGAGGAACAGATTTGGGAATACATTTACAAATTCGGATTAGGAGATATTTAATTGGAAGCATCAAGTAAAAGTGGATACACAGGTTAAGAACTCAGAAGAGAGGTCTCGACAGAAGATATAAATGTGGCAAAAGTTAATTTTTGAGAAGCAAAGCCATGACACTGTGAGTGTCTAGGACTCAGAATTGAGGCTTGAGAATGTCTAATGTTGGAGCAGAAGAGGCTAAAGTAATCTAGGAGACTGAGAAAGAACCAGAAAGATGGGAGTACAGAATATTTCTAAAAGGACGGGCCAGCAGTGTTGAGTAGTACCAAGAGGTCACGAAAATGAGGGTTGGAAGTGCCCACTATATTAGTCAGTGAGAAGTCATTAGTGATGACGGTGTGAGAAGGCACATAGTGCTGAGTGCTGAGTGTCAATGCCAGATGAGAAAGAGATGAAGTGAGAGAGCTAAAGAAAAGTTAACAGTAAATAAAGAGGTTTTTTTAAACATCAAAAAGAAGAGGGACAGGCACTCTCTCAATTCTGAAAAAGGATTGGGGGTTGTGGGAAGGTTATTTGACATTTTATCCATATTCAAGCATGCTGAATTGAAAACAGCAAGAATTCCGGAGAGAATGGTTGACGGAGATGTATCGTCCCTACGAAGGCGGGAGGAGATGAGATTTAGAACACAGGAGATTGGTCTCCGCTAGAAGAAATAACATCTTCATTGTAACAGAAGGAAAGAAAGCTAGAACAGATGTCAGTTTGCTTATTCCGATGCAAAAGTGTCGAGGAGCTCCCAAATGCGGTGGCTCCTCTTTATAGCAAGTAATTCTCTCTCAAGATTTCCAATACATATGTGAAGAATTTTAAATAGAAAAATACACACACAGAGAGAGCATCTCTCTCAGACTACACCGAGTATCTGTTGAGAATGGCTTCTTTACTGAGCCACCACAGGTTTCCCACCTCTAGGCTGCCAGGATGCGTTCACAGGTCAACATGTGGGTGTCAGACCCCTAGAACTCGGTGTGCAGAGCACCACCTGCAGATATACAAGATGGTCAGTTACCTGTGTGTCTGTAGGGCAAGTAAGAAGGGTGAAGGGACTATCTTAAGTTTCAGGAGAACTTGACTCAATTTCTATTCTTGTCACTTTCATTTTGAGTGAGTCACTTACCTTTTCTGTTTTACAACGTCTTCATCTGTATTCAGTAGAACAGACAGACATAGGCAGATAGATGATTGATTGATAGATGAGAGATAGTGTCAAGGAAGAAAGGAAAAGAGATGATTTTTCAGAAAGCATGTGCTTCAGTTATGAAATGGCTGTCAGGTCATGTGCGTCTGCAGCAGCCATGCCTGTGATATCCTGAGCATTATGTACCGAGGCTCTATGTAAAATAGCAAGTACTCATTGCCACTAGGCTCCTGATAGTGTTTATTTTAATATTATAATATAATAACACATAAATTATCCCTATCCACCATACCCTATATTCATGTAGACTTTTTGCAAGTTAGATAAAATTTTGACATCTACATTGTATTTGTTCCATAAAACACACTTTTAAGGTAGGCATTCCTCAAACCCAACTTTAAAATTTCTACTGTCCAGGGAGGGAAAACAAATAGAGACCTACATATCATGTAAATTTCAAAATCAAGTTCACTGTCAAATAAAATACATTTGGTTTTGTACATGAAAAGCATACCTTTCCAATTCAAACAGATTTCTTGGGCTCCTCAGTCTTTCACCAAGCAAGGCAGGACTGACAGAACTCAACCCCAGCTCCTAGTGCAGACCTCTTCTCTCCCTCCCACAGCATTGCCAGAGGCCTCGTGTAGATTCACAGGGACACAAACACTTATACATCCAGGTACCATCTGTACGTCCTGCAAACAGCCTTAGCAAACATTCAAGCAAAAGGGACTTCCTCCTTCAGTGCACTTTGCCCTCAGGTGCCAAGAAAAGGAAGAGGCCCAGAGACTTTCTGCAAGAGGGCTCAGTGATGTCTGGGTAGGGACTTCTAGGGTTCCAGATACCCAAAGTGTGGGACAAAATGGGGAAGCAGGGCATCAAGTGAACAGTAACCTTGAACCCCCTAGACCCTTTCCCCTGGAGAAAAACACGCTGAGAAAGGTATCAGTAGAGTCCAGGAAAAAGTCCAGGATAAGGTCTCTATATAAGAATTAAAAGGACTCATTAGTATTCCTATTAAACTCTTTTAACTGGGGTTATTATTTAAGTAATTGGGGTTCAAAAAGGTTTAAGTACCTGTTACTTAGCCCAATTACTAGAACATAATGTTTCCAATATGGGGTGAATGAAGAATAAACGACACGCACCGAATTAGTGACATGAATACAGACTTCACAGTTTACAGAAATCATCGTTTAAGTCCTGTTTCATCATTTGATTTTCCCTACACAAATTTCATGTCATAAATTCTGACTGATTTATAACTGATTTATATTCAAGGCTTATAAGCCTCATCCTCTCAAACAACATTCAAATTTCATAAAAAATTACTTTTCTTATTTTCTTAAATTTATCATAGATGTAAAGTTCTATCTCCTAACTGGAATCCAGAAGAATATGATAATTAAAGGAAGGCTCCAAAATATTAAGAGTGATTTATGTAATTTATATGTTTTGCATTTTTCTTTCTATATACAAGGCAATGCATGAATAAAAACAAAGAAATGTCTGGAAAAGACAAATTCAAAATGACCATTTGAGTAGGTACTCAGGAAAAAAAAAAAGAAAAACAACAATCTTGAGTCAGTGGCTATAGCTCAGCAGCTAGGGTACTGGTCACAACATCGAGGCTGGCAGCTTCAAACCTGTCCTGGACCTGCTAAACAACGACCAGAAAAAAAAAAAATAGCCAGGCATTGTGGCAGGCCCTTGTAGTACCAGCTAATTCAGAGGCTGAGGTAAGAGAATCGCTTAAGCCCAAGAATTTGAGGTTGCTGTGAGCTGTGACACCACGGTACTCTACCGAGGGTGACATGTGAGACTGTCTCAAAAAAAAAAAAAAAAGTATTTCTACTTACCCAATAAAAAGGCAACTCGTAGAGACAACCTTGTATAATGTAAAGAACACTGGAATTAGAGTCAAAAGCTGGGGGTGAGGGCAAAAAAGAAACTAAAGTTTATTGAACACTACCATGTACCAGGTACAGGGCTAGGGTCTTTTACTGTTAAAAGTGTCAAACCTTCCATAAGGGTTCTCACAGACCTACCTGCTGCTTCCTTAGCTCTAATATGAATATCTCTACAATACAAATAACAAATAACAAATAACTTGCTGAAAAGGAGCAAGTGCTGGCAAGAACCTCCACTGTGTTCCAGGAGCACAGACCCTTCTGGCCTGGCGGGTATACCCCCTGCATACATGTGGTGTGACTCATCATGTACCCTGGCCTGCTTGCCGACGGAAACACTCTACAGAGGCGCTGGTTAATATTTTATTATATCTCAGAAAAAGAACTTGAATGACATCTCATAGTTGGTCCTTTTATGATTTCACAAAATAGATGTGACAAGTCTAAGACCAGTTAAGAGCTACTCAGAAGCTCAGAATTTTAAGGTTCAGATGAATCAAAAGTATATCTACCCAGTCAGATGATAAGACATTCAAAAAACATCTTCTGTTTTTAAGTTGGAAGGAAAACAGTTTACTAATAAAATAATTCAGACAGCCAAGTCTACTTAAATAATCTTTGATAAACTCTTAAAATGAGATTTTATGTCTTACTTCATTATTTTAATAAATCAGGGTAGTTATATTCAATAAATGTAACAAAAGAGACATGCCATGCCTTTAAAGTTTGACTATGGCTACTCTTAATTATTTTATGTAACTGAACATACATAAAACGTAAGTATTTATATCAATGGAATCTCAACTACATCAAATGAATCACTGTATCAGAGGGTATTAGGATTAATATTGCATTAAATTTAAAATGTGTGAAGTTACAGAGCCTGACATACATTAGAAGTGTTTCATAGGGAAAAATACCGACGGGCCAGATATATTGCCAGATGTTGCAGAAGTTGTAATTTTAAATCAGATATGAATCATACCCTAAGAAAATTCAGTCTATTAAACAAGATATATAACTTGCAATTACATAATTTGAATATAATAATAAAAGGAATGAGTTGAAAATAGAAAGTAAAATAGAAATTTAGAAATTGGTACTATTTGCTTTTTATTGAAAGTCATCATAAATTTGTTTTAACAACACTTCACATTTTTGAAAGCAACTTGCTATATGACATCCAGCTATGAAATACTATAACTAAGTATTCAAATTTGAAAAATATGGTTTAAAAGATAGTGTATTCAGTTTTTTAAAAAGTGAAACATATGGAAAAGGAGAAAAAAATAAGCAAAAACTTTCATTTCTGTCTTTGGAAATAGAAGGCAGTGTTGAATTTTGTCACTTACTGACACTGATGTTTATAATATAAAATTATTAAAAAGAGCAAAAAAAGTTAGAAGGAAACTAAGATACCCAAGGAAAAAAACAAGATAATCTCACAATGAAACAAAATTGAATGGCAAAAGAACGTGAAAAGACTTACACTAACAATGCATGTGCCACAATTATCCCCTGAGATTTGGACCAATCTGGACTCAGCATTTCCTCAAGGTGAAAGTTGAAAATTGCTTACATATATTTTAATGCTATCCTTTCAGCATGAGCACTCCCTTTTTCCTACCCTTGATTTTTAAAAAGGAAAGTGAGCATTCCTAGTCTTTAGTGTTTCATTGACTTAGCAAAATAAAAAGGAGCAAAAGCTAAAATTTAGATCAGTCTTACCGTATTCTGATTTTACTTAAAGTCAATTTAAAAACTCTATTCGAAACAAAAGGTTAATAAGTATGCATTCTCTTAAGACCCATTTTTCAAAATACATAATTGCTATGAGAATTTATAAATCTGAATGATCCAGAATAAGCTACAATTAGATTAGATGATGTGCAAAAATCAAGGGAATAAATATTACATCACTGAGTTTCACTTCCTTAGAATGAATCCAAAACGGCTGCTTAGATAACAAACTATGAGGGAGATATCAAAGTGGAGGGATAGGGGAGACTCTTTCATGCCATTATTTTTGAGTTTTGGTACCTACAGGGATGTGCAGCTGAAGTTTCCCATCTCTATTCATTTATTTGTTCATGTGCTTACCACCCACATCAACTGGCTGAAATTCTTCCCATCTTCCCACCCGGGATCAAACGTGGTACTCAGAGTGTGGGGGCTGTGGCTATGTGCCCCATATGACAGGCTAAAGGGACTTGTGGGACAAGATCTCAGGGAAGCACAGTCATTGGCCGTTTAAAAGATGTTTTTGTAAGCAGTTCAGAACCTTTGCAAAGGTTTTTAATGGGAAAATAACCTGATAGTAAGCATATTTTTTAAGTCCATTTAAAGAATAGTCAGGAATTCAAGAAAAGGGAGGTTTTGATACCACATAGGAGACTTTGCAACATTTCAGGTTGTAACAATAAGTCCCTAAATTATGGCAGGAAGGATGAAAAAGGTAACATGGAACATTGGTAAATGACGGCACCTGATTCATCTTGCCATCCTGCCTAGTTCCCAGAGAGCCTTTAGTTAGTACCTGATGAAGAAACAAAATAATGAAACAGTACAGAGATAAAATCAATGAGGTATGTGACACATAGGAGGCTAAAGAGGATACGAATCAAAGACAAGTGGGGTTCCCAACTTGGAAGACATGAAGGTCGGTGTCATAAAACTATTAATATTTGCTGTCTCCCAGGTATCACTAGTAGTGTTATTTACTGAGATGGGAAACTCAAGATAAAAAGGAGAATGGGATCCCGAGGAAGATAATACATCCGAAGTGAGTCACGTTGCATCTGAGTTCCCAGTGGAACAACTACATGGAGGTATCTAACGTGCAGTTGGAAATTTGTAGAAGGAAGTCAGATATGCACGTGTGGATGAGAAATACAGAGGAGACAAGCGGAGTTAATAAGATGAGCTCATCCAAGGAGAAATCACAGCGGACAGAAGAGAAAAGCAGGAGCACAGGAAGGACAAAGAGAAGGACTGACTTGGGATTAGCAAAATGTATATCCCTTTATCACATTAGTTCACAGACTGGAATAGTGAAATTGTGAACAACAATATGCTTAGAACTCTTGAAACTGAGCACATCCAGGCCCTGGAGCACTTTGTTTACATGCTGTGAAATCTACCTGTGAAAGTGCCTGAATCAATTCCGAGGAGGTCAAGACCAACTAGAGACTTAACTTTAAAATGCAGGAAAAAACCTTTTACGAAAATCCTAAGAGTTTGGTTAACATTAACAAATAATAAAATCCTTACTGTGAAATTATAAAGTTCTTTTTTCAAAGCACATTATAAACAGCAGCTGCAAGGGCAGCTAACCAAATATTACTGTGCTGAGAGGGAACGTGATCTCCTAAAGACCTCACAGAAATTCTAGTCTAGACTTAGTGTATTTTACTCTGGCTTTATCAGACCAAATCTGGATTATCGCCTTTGATTTCAAGCAACATCCTCTACAATATGCATAAATTGGGGGTCAACACACCTCCTACATGAAATATAATTTTAGGAGCTATAAATTATCTTCCGCTGAAAGGACAGAGGACAGGTACATATTTGGCGTCTTGATTTTGAAATTAGAAAACTGAGGACAAGAAAGACTGAATTACCTGACCAAGTCTCTCTCAACTTCCAAGTATGTCAAGGGACTTGAAACCACACTGTATAAGAAACAGTTGAGAAATTAGGGAAGATTTAACTTGGAGGTGATAGGACACGGGATTAGGAAAGAAAATGAGGTGATGCGGCACCTCAGTTTTTAGTTGTATGTAGTCTGAAGCCTTGTTACCCAATGTGTGGTCAACAGACTAGCAGCACCGGTATCTCCTGGGAAAGCATACCAAAATCACTCCAGACTTGTGGAATCAGAATCTGCATTTTAACAAGATGTCCAGGTAATTCATATGCACATTAAAGTTCAAAAGCACTGATCTAAAGAAATAGAGAAAAGGGATTAGAGCTTTGTTCTTTGTTTTTGTTTTCCAGATGACTTGAATTAAGAAACTTTCAGGAGACAAACTTTTAGTTAATTTGAGAAAAACGTCATTTAATAATTAGAGTTGACAACACAGGTAACATTTGGTCATTGGAGATAGGAAGGTTCAAGCAGGAAGCTGAAACGCACATGAAATATTTAGCATTCTCTACTCCACTGACAAATGATCTCCTTAACAGAAAGAAAGGTCTGTATAGTTTTCTCTGCTGACCCATACTTCAATACTACATAGATAAGCAGACAACAGACATTTGTCAGGTAATTGAAAACATGATGGATGAACTGAAGTGAAGAGGTCAGGGACTCAAACATAGTTAGATGACCTTTAAAATCCCCTATAACCCTGAGACTTTATGATTATTATATTAATGGTCTATAGTTTTGCTTTTTTTCCTACATATGAGTTGGACAAAGCTGAATCAGAAAATTTCACCTGATAAATTTGAATTTCCCAAAGGATCACAGCATATAGAAGATGACTGTATGGATTGGATGCTCATAAAGCACAGTTGAATGCCTCCCCCACCCTCTCTTCACCAAGAGTAATAATTTGGATATACCCAGTTTTTGTTAAGACTATGTCAATGGCAAGATTATTCATTAAACAAAGATATTTTATGTGACATGTGTGGTGTCAAGCAATATGCTAGGCTTTGTCCTTTAGCATGAAATAGATTATGGGTCATGTTCTTCATAAGGCTAACCTCAAGAAATGACTTCATTAACATCATGTTCTAATTAAACAGGAAACCAACCAGTGATTCAACAGAATTCTATATTCACACTCAAGTCATATCTACATAGGGAGAAATAATCCTGTTCCAGGAACCCCCCATACTGTTTCTCTAAAGACTCCTCAGGTTTGGCACATACTATGAGGCAGCCTCTACATGATTGTTGTAACATTCTTTTCAGAAGCTAAACAAACCCTTCCGTGGATTGGTCAAAACTGACTCTGCATTAGAATTCAAATTCAGGGAGCAAGTCAAGCTCATTCTTGGTGAGGTAACATAAGCAACACTACAAAAAAGATAAAACTAATTTTCCCTACATATATTATAATCATCCTGTACACATAAGGGAGGAAAATAAAGAAAAAGGTCAAACACCAGGAACATGTATGGGAACAGATGAAGTGGATAATAAACATAAATGAAACTCATAGACAACCTGAAGTATCATTTTAGGCAGTATTTTAATTGTACCCTTTCCTGTCTAAAGCTTGCAATATTACCATAAGCAAGCACAACTGAATCTCACCAACTGTCCATAATATTAAGTATGATGATTCTAAGAGAATGTCAAGACTGATATATCTAGTAAATATTGGTTTCTTCCTTCCATAATTGATTGAGTTATGGTGGAAGACATATCTAAAAAGGTATATCCCAATATCTGGGAAATCGAAAAACTTGATGATTAAGTTATGCCTTACTTTTCTCTACTCAAGTCGTTGTATTAATGAATTCCAATTCCTGTGGCATTCTGTAGTTTCCCACATTTCCATTTAATTTAAGTTTAAAACTTAATTTAAAACTGTCCTGAAATATGACATCCTAGACTAGTGTATTCAGAAAAGTCTCCAATTTTTACTCAGTATCATATAATTCCCTTCCTGTTTTATTTTATTTTTATTATAGATTGATGTGAGGGGATAAATGTTTAGGTTACATTGTTTTCATTTCTAAGGTAAAATTCAAGTTGGGGTTGAGCCCTTTGCCCAGGGAGTGTGCTGAATACCCCTACATTATACACATTAGGTGGGAACCCACCAATCATCCTCCTTCCCCCCCAATTCCCTGTCTCCCTTCCCTTCCACCTCACTAGACTACACTTGTGTTTTTCTTTGATGTGAACTTGTAGTTGTTTATATATTGGTTTCATATGAGTATTGAGTATATTGGGTATTTTTTTTCCATTCTTGTGATACTTTACTAAGAAGAATGTCTTTCAACTCTCTCCAGGTAAACAGGAAAGATGTAAAGTCTCCATTATTTCTTATGGCTGAATTGTATTCCATGGTATACATATACCTCTTTAACAGAAACTTCTACTATCTGATTTTTGTTGTTATTGTCTCTTTGAGACTGTACTAGTAAATAAATAAACGTGGGTGGTGCCTGTGGTTCAAAGGAGTAGGGCACTGGCCCCATATACCAGAGGTGGTGGGTTAAAACCCAACCAAGACCAAAACCAGCAAAAATAAATAAATAAATAAATAAACAAAGAAATAAATGTATTTTGATTAAAACAAAAGCTAATTCTATCGTTTTAATAAAATCCTTCCAGGGCTTCCACTCTTATGTAACAGCCTATCTTGAATGCCCAATGAAATTCTAGACACTAAAATAATACAAGGAAAATTTGGAAATACAGTCAATTCATTTACAATATTAATGAATCTAAGAACAAATATAGAATATATAGGAGATTTGTTAAACAAAAACATATATGTTAAATTTTTGAATTCCATTTAATATATATGTTAAATCTAGAACTTCATATCAAACATATTATTAAGCTATTTTCCTATATCTGACAGATATTTTGGAATCCATCTACCTATTAACACCAGAAATATACATCAAGAATAATAAAGCTGGAAGGAATCTCAGAAATCACCTGATAGTAACCCCTTTTTTTTGGAAAATGAAGAAACTAAGCTGAAGAGAAGAAAAACAATTGCCCCAAGGTCACAAGGAGTCTGACTCCTGAGTCCAGTGTTATTTCTATGACACCACGTCACCTTAGACTGAATTGAAAACATCTTTTATTCATATCTTCTTTAAAAAATGAAAGGCTAGGTTTCAAACCTAGCAAAAGAATAAATATAGAAGACTGTAGCATACAAAGAAGACTCACTTAATGCTGCTGTTAATAGCTTTAAAAGAGAAAAGAAGAAAAACCAAGGTGGTAATAAAGAGTCAACAGAAGGAGACTTTCATTAGACCCAATCAATATTGTCTTTCCTCATCACTTACACCTTCACCAAGGAAAGGAAAGCTACGGTGAATATGTGCTTACCAGGGTGGTTAACATTAAAATGACTTGTTGGTCTCAACTGTAAGTGTAAGGACCAGACAAGACTAACTTTGAAATCAATGGCAAGAGTTTTTACTCATTATTCCAGTGCTAAGATACCTAAGTCAGTCAAAATACAAATGGGCCCTTTTCCAAACCAGCTGCAGCACCTACTTCCTCTTGGTTTGGGGGGCAAAGACATAAATTACTATAAATACACCTCTCTCCCTTTTAGCATTCCCTTAGAAACTTCCCCTTCGTAAGAGTTTAGGCAAAGTACATAAGGAGGGAAACAAGTGGCAATTAGAAGTTGGATCTGGGAGAAATGGAACACACAGGTTTGTACACATTATCCAATAGCCATATATCAGATTAAAACAGATTCATGATAGTTTTTATTTTAACATCAAATGAAGATCAATTAACATTATCCTAAAATACCAATTTCTTTTCTTGCTCAGCATGGTCATATTTGTGCAGAAATTCCCCTAGAGCCAGGCTAGTACTGATGCCATGAGTGCGTTAGTCACCATGGAAGTAATTTCATCTTGATGAGTTATTTCTGACCACCTACTATGTAGAAAGCATTAAAATGACAAGGTTGTTGCCCTGCAGAAACTCACACCCCAGCAGCAGAGACAGACAGGTACCTGGACAGTATTTACAAGACAAGACAGACTAAGTACAGATACTAAGACAGATACAAAGCCTGGGACAGGCAGTGATTCATTCTACCTGGGAGGATCTGAGAAGATCTGGCAGAAAAAATGGGAGTTGAACTGGGTTTGGAATAATGGGGAGGACTGCAGCAGGCTGGATAAATGAGGGGTTGCGTCTGGGGAAGTGAAGGATAGGTGTGGAGGTTAATGGCATCCCTAGAGGAGAAAAAAAAAATAGCTGTGAAATAAAGGAGCTTAAATGGATAGACGCAGTAAATGTTCTATGAATGTCAAGAAGGCTTTGGCTAAAGCACTATGTGGGGAGAGAGAAAGAAAGAACCTTGATTGTGCTGCCTATTCAAGTCAAAGTTATAAAAATAAAACTGTAGGCTCTCAGGCAGGCATTGAACTCACACGTGCATTTTTGAAAGACAGATTGTGGCTAATTTTTGTTTTTAAATTAAGAAATTATTATTTTTCTTGAAATACAGAAATTAAAGGAGAAACTGTCCAAAATAACACATCAAGAACTGCAACTTGAAGCACAGTAATACAAATCTGGTGGCAAGAATTAACAAATCCTAATTATATATTGCCATACACAAAAAGGACAAGGACTTTCTCATCATTTCTGTATCCCATTCTCAAGTGCCTGACATTGTCAATCGATGTCTGGCAATTCAACTTGACCCTATGTATTTAAAATCAGCAACCCACATTTATATTGTTGAAGACATAGAACAGGTAAATAGATCTAGCCACAGCATTGGGCAATGTCCCCACAAAGAGATAGCTGTTATGGAGCAGTAAGGTAGAGGTTTATGACAAATTTCAATCTTTTCTCTGCCTTTCCTAGTTCTATGACCTAACTTACCCACTCTGAGTCTCAATTCTTTCTTCCATGAGGGGTGTGGGTGGATTGCAATGAGCTCTCATGTTTTCTAATTCAAACTCAAGGTGGACTGCTCAAGGCTGATGTCACAGATGATCACCCTCAAGTGCAGAATATATAATTTTCTGAGACAAAAGTCTTAACCAAATTGCCAGTTAGAGTGAAAGTTTTCAAATCAGAATTTCAGGCGCCTGCCTGGAGTCAACTAAAGACCCAGGTGCACGAAGCTTGCTGCTGGTCAGCTCTGACAGGTGTGCCCATCATCTCCAGGGACACCAGTTGAATGTGGTCACTTAGCATGAAAAAGACAGTTTAGGTGAGAGTAATGAAAGTCAGGACCAAGAGCCAACCAGAGTCTTCATTTTCACCACATCAAAATTTACCCTGACAGAACAGACTCCCAACCAAGATGGCAGCCCTATCAACAGACTCATAATGAATGGAGCTCTAACTCAAGAAGCCACGTGGTAACCCAGAAAATGCACTCATAAACATTTCAAAGAAGGGAATCTTGTGGAAACACTGGGAAAAGCATAATTTCAAAGCAAGTTTCGTTCTTGGCTTTGCTTTTCTCATGACCTATAGGTGGAAAGGGAGGAGTAGATAGAAAGTCTCTGGGAAACCAGAGCTACAGAATGAGGAGGGGGCCCAGGCACAAAGCTGCCAAATGCTTTTCTGAGCAAAGGCTGCAGAGGATAATGGCCCAGGGCCTGACAGAGTAACAGAGTGAGGCGGGGAGGCAATAAAAGATTCTCACTTTCTAAGGGAAAGTAAATCTCCAGTCACTCATTGAGATACCCTACGTGAGGCCTACAGAGGGTGCCTGGGCTTCTGTCCGAATAATCTCCTTTCATCTTTTGCATTAACCTGCATGGAGTTGAAACACATTCTTCTTAATAAAGTATCACAAGAATGGAGGAGCAAGAATCCAACGTACTCAATAAGAATAGGAAGCCATTAAAGGATCTAATAATACACGCCCATGTAAGAGAAAAACTCAGAGCAATTCAAGGTGGGGAGTAGGGCAACGAGGGAGCAGAAAAAGGGAAAAGGGTTGGGATGGGTGTGCTCTCACTTAATGGGCACAATGTTAAGGTGTATGGCACACCTCTTAGGGGCAGGACACAAGCATAAGAGGGACTTTACCTAACAAATGCAAATATTGTAACCTAATTTTTTATACCCTCAAATTAACCTGAAACAAATAAAATGTATGTATGGATGTGTATATCTCCTTTCCTAGAATTCTCATATGCCACTTCCTCCTCCTCTCTTGGCCTCACTCTGGTTGCAAAAATCCTCCACAATCTTCCTTTGAAACAAGATAGCATGGTGGTAACACTACACTGACTAGTTCCGTGGTGAGAAACAAGAGTTTCCTTAAAATTTAAGATTTGCTTTATTTTCCATCATTTTTGTTTACTACCCAGACATGGATGAACCTTTGTTGTTCCAGCCTCTTTGGGTGATCTGAGCTAACAAGATGATTTAAGCATGGATGTCTACCTTTGGTACTTACTTAAATTCTCCCCCTAGTTCTTAATTATTTGGGGATTATTATCTGATTCTAGGGTACTGCAAGGTGAGCGGGGTCATCTTTTGAACTCCCAAGATTAAAATCCAACATTTAAATCACCAGGGCAATAAAAAATATCTCTTCTAGAAATTTTTATTTTTCTCTCTTTATAATAACTTACACAAGTTTACAGTTTTTCTCTCATAAATCTCTTTCACACTTCATTTCAATCTCCCTTTTGACCTTGGTTGTAAAGTCTCTAACGTGTGTGCAGATGAGGGGAAGAGAATAGGCCTACACCGGAGTGGAAAGAAAGACTGATAATTTAGACAAGATTTGTTTAGTAGTGCATTACAGGTGATTAAACCATGACATGCCGTTAGGAATGTCTAAAACAGCACACTAAGAAAACAGCTTTTGTCCTTCCTTTCTATGTAAGAAAGGAGCCGAGCATGGCAGCTCAGCCTGTCATCTCAGCATTTTGGGAAGCTGAGACAGAAGGATTGCTTGAGCCCAGGAGTTTAAGACCAGCCCAGGCAATACAGTGAGATCCCGTCTCTACAAAAAAATCATAACCAACATTAGGGTGTGGTGGTTCTCACCTGTAGTCCCAGCTACTCAGGAGACTAGGGAGGATTGCTTGAACCCAGGAGTTTGAGGTTGCAGTGAGCTATAATGACGTCCCTGTCCTGTAGCCCAGGAAACAGAGGGAGATACTGCCGCCAAAATGAATAAAGAAACAGCAACAATAACAGCATCCAGTAAGAAGCAGGGAGCATATTCACGTTGCATGTATCTAGTATCGAGTATTTCTATTGGGAGAGAAGTCATAGATGACAGATTTTCAAGCAAAAAAAAAAAAAGCCCCTAGATACCCTTAAATACAACCCTCTTGTTTTTCAAGGAAGAAAACTGAGGTACATTTCCAGTAGAGCTGACTGGCAAAGTCAAAAGCCAACTAGGTTAGGAAAAGCCAGCCTGAGTTCAAATCTAGCGTCTGATGCTGGGAAGCCCCGGACTTGCAGGACCTCAGTCTCCTTATGGGGGAAGTGGAGACACTAACTTCCGAGTGCCGAGGCTTGCCCCATGAGTCACTGTGCCATTTACTCACTGATGTAATGGCAACTGAAGATCCGCAGTGACACAGGCAGTATGCTATGTGCTCAGAAACAGTGCTGACCGGGAACACGTCCTGTCCTCGGACACTCGCATTCTCTCCAGGAGGACGAGGCACACGCACGTCACACAGCTCAGTTTCGGGACACCATGAAACAGAGGAAGAGTCAACAACGAGCACAACGACAGCGCTCTAGACTGCGTGCTGCTGTCCTCCTGCCCCCACAAAAATTCCTAGGATGAAATCCTAAGCTCTAAGGTGATGGCATTAGGAGGTGATTAGGTGGGGAGGACGCTGCCCTCATGAATGAGATTAGTATCCTTATTAAAGAGGCCCCAGAGAGCTCTTTTCCCCTTCCAGAATGTGAAAAAGCGGCAAAAAGACGGCCCTCTATCAACCAGGAACATACAGATGGGTATTAAGGGCCGTCAACAGACTGTAAGACAATTAAACAACACATAAATCAGTTTTTCACCTTAGCTTTCTCTGGTGCTTTGCACTTTGGCAATGGCACTGTGTGACCCATATTGACCCTGCTCCTCCCTGGCACTCCTCCATCTCAGCAAAGGCACGATCCACGATTGAATTGGTCAGCCTAGAATCTTTGAGGCACCTTCTTTTCCCTCCCATCAGGTTCTACTCACTCTACAACCACCCACTCTCCTATCCCTTGTATCATTTCAACATCATCTATAGCCTAAACCAATGGTTCTCGAACTTTTTGGTCTCAGAACCCGTTCACACTTCTAGGTATTAGTGAGTACCCACAAGAGCTTTTGTTTGTGTGAGTTCTCTCTGTATTTAGATATTACAACAAATGTTCTAAATGTTTATCCAAAATAAAAAAAAACCTAATAAATGTTACCATAGATAGCCTGTTGTAATGAAAATTATATGTTCCAAAATAAATGAAAAAATAGCGGAACAACTAGTTTATGAATATGTTTGTAAATCTCTGTTATGTCTGGCTTAACAGAAATCAACCAGATTCTCAAAGTGCTTCTGCATTCAATGTCTTGTGGTGTGTCTGGGTGGCTGAAATGTGTCATGATAATTGGCCTTACATGAGAAAGGGAGAAACATTTTATTACCCCTGTATCACACAGTCCCTGGAAAAGTCACTGGATGCTTGGGACAGATAAGTGAAAAGGCAAATAATTAGTATTATTATGAAATTTTTATGAAAAGTTTTGACCTTGTGGATCAAGGTGTTACCGTGGGGCCCCTATGCCACGCTTTGAGAACTGCTGGTGGGACTGATACATTTCACTCTGCCTCCCTTGAAATCCATTCTCTTCTTCAAAGCCAAAGTGCCAGTTTAAAAATAAAAGTCACATTATAACAGCCCCTGCTGCTGACCCTTACTGGGGCTTTCCAGGTCCTGCACAACTCACTCCTTGCCAAGCATTCCAACATCAGAAAAGTTTTGTTAATTCCATGGGAAAAGCCAATAGCTAAAACCCCAAATGTAGCATATTAAGTGTATCTCCTAAGTCTAACAACACCATCTTTAGAAAGCCTCAAAAATCTGTAATTCATTCTAGAAGAAAAAGTCTATAAATGCATATTATGATGAAGCACTCAAGAAAAGGACAAAAAAATTCATCATTATTAACAAATTTCCCAAACCAAATCTATAAGGTAATGTCCATGCACAAATATGTTCTCACCAGGAATAGAAACTATATGGTGTTATATGAGTAAGCCCTGGACTTTTTAAAATATAATTTTATGAGACAAAGTTAATTTCTAAAGATCTTCTAAAACATTCTTCTTGCCTCCTCAAACACACAGATTGTTTCATGTCCTACAAATTCTTTTTCTAATTCTGTTGAAGAATATCAACTTCTTTAAAACATTAAGGATTTAATCCTAAGTCATATAAGACTTGGTAAGATTTCTGTGAGATGAAGGAAATTAAGAGATCACAGTATCCCTACTATTTTAAAGTGTTCTTACAGTGCAAACATAATTTGTTGATGAGAATAAACTGTTGTAGAGAAAATAGAATTTAGAAAAAAACAAGCAAAATACTAGTTTAAACCCTACGGTGAGTTTCTGAAAAGAAAAGCTGTTTTTTTTTTTTTTAAAAAAAACAAATATCAAGGCAAATATCATTTAATTAGATCGTTTCCATAGTTGAGATATAAGTCATACGTTTAAAAGAGAAAATACAATCAAAGTACTTACTACAAACATAAAATATCATGTGTCATAAGAATCTACTCTGAATCTCATCTCTATGTTAACCAAATTATTTCAATTTATAAAAATCTAATTTATATTCCATAGATCACATCTTTCTTCTTGAAGTTCCTATTTCCTATGATGTTTCCTTTCTCTGTGGAAAAAGATACATTTTATAATAAAAATGTTGAATGAGTATACTGTCAAATACTATACACCTACCGAAACAAGTTAGAAAAGTAGTACTGAATTTCTGAATAACCACAATTTTTACAACTCTGAAAAATAAGATAAATGAAAATCAACAAAATTTGGTAAAATTACAATCCTTTTAAATGTATTACATAGTGTAATTATATGCCACATTTTTAAAAAAACAAAAAAAGAAGGGTATAGAAAATCAAATACTTAAAAAAACTGAAGATTTTTAGGGGAGGGGTTTCTCCTATTGATGATTCTTTAATGTTGAAGGGAAAGAACTAAATTATATAGAAAACTAATAAAAACACCAAAAATCACTTAAAATACCTAGGTTTAAGCTTATCCGGTTACTCTAAACTTTCCAAAGAGGCTCTCTTTGAAAAATGAAAGGTTGATTCTGGATGACCTCCAAGGTTTGTGGCTGCTCAGACATTCAGAAATCCTATAAACACATTTCTCTTCTTGATTATGAATCCATCCCTTACCTACAGTAATTTCTGTGTTTAAACATACGTCATTTTAGAGTCAAACATTTGTCCAAGCATTTTTATGCAAAATAAAGCAAACGTTGGACATGAATGAGCCATGTAATTCATATGGATGTACTTACGGTCTAGATACAGCAACTTAAGTGGCATCAACATTTAAGCAAATATTGTACGGCTCATACAGGCATTTCACGCATCACAACAGTGACTCAAATAATGAACATAAGAATGTTCTTTTCTTTATTAGAAAGTACACAAACAGAAATGTTCTAAAGTCTTAGCTGTGGTTCAATGCTCTCACTCAACTGGCCAGGTGGGGCCTCCAACATTTCATACAGAAAGAGGTACAGCTCGCACAGTGCCTGAACTATTAACTATTCTGTGCTGCTCTAGGTCTTTAATAGCACATCTCAGCTATATAAGGGGGTCGCTTCTGAACTCAAATGTCATAATTACAAAATAATGTTAATAATGACAACACTAATTCCAACTCCTGATATACATATACACACATATAACTCCATCCTTTGAAGACATCCATTTCTTCCTCACACTACTTGTTTCTGTGTTGTGTTACAAAGAAGACAGGCAAAAACCAAAAAATCTAGTTCTAGTCCCAATTTTGTCACAAGCTAGCTGTGTAACCTTAGATAAATCACACACTTGCTATGGCTTTAAGATTTCTGGTTCGTTTATTTATTAAAAAAAAAAAAAAGATTTCTCATCTATAAAGGTAAGTATTTTCAAGTACAATCCCTGGGAGAGCCATCCCATCGTGCTGCAGGGATAGCGTTCACAGAGCATCCCGTGTGTATGGTGACCCTGGAGCTGTGTGATGTGAGAGCCCGGCCTGCCACTTCCCATGTTCCATTCTGTTTTATGGTAATTTTAAAATCTGAGCCCTTTGCCATAACTTCAGGATCCCCACTGTCTTTATAAGGTTTCAACAGTACATGTACCAGGATTTGGTGGACTAAGAAAAAAGGAGAATGCTGAGTGTGTGAGCCCTAACATCAGAAATACAACCATGGCTTTTCCCATCTAATACTTGGCTCAGCCTCACTGCCTCAGACTCACTCTCCTGGAAAGTCTGTTCAATGAAACCTGTGTTTCAGGGCAGCAATTCTTTATCAGGATAAATGATTCCATTCCACCACTTTACCATTTGTGACTCAGTTGGTAGTTCACAATGATAGGGCTTAGCAAGGCCACTGATTTCAAGAATAGCTCAAATATCAGATGAACACGACATCAAGGAGCTTATAGAACAGACTCCCTCAAATAGTTTTTCTTTTTGGTGTGTAGCAACTTCCTGCCAATCCAGCTAAAGAATCCTCTCTGAAATTGAGAGGTGGAAGGTGCTATCTCTCTATAAATAGGCTCTTCCCATGCTTATGTGAATCATGGTTGCTGACAGTAAATCAACAGATTAATTATCTGGCTTTGTTGGTAAGGATAATAGCACACTACCGTCTTCCCGAAAAGCTTCTTCCACATACCACACTCCCATTCTATAAACTGAGCTTCAGAAGAAACTGAAGTTTGTGGTGTCCAAACACATGCATGGTGCCCTTGTACTGGGAATGTTTTGACAGGTCTTGCCATCTCTCTCGGCCTGATTGTCACTGTGACAATTTTAGCTAAAGGAAGTCACCAGTCAGGATCCTCTGTGCTGAGATGAACACTAACTAGATGCAAAGGAGAAGCATGTTACATGAGCACTGAAGAAAATAATAACCTCAGAAATCCTCTCTAATTCTCTATTTTCTAATGAAATACTAAAGAAAGGGCCACAGGAAGCAACCAATGCAGTCCTTCCTTCCCAAGCAAAATTAAGGCATGCAAATTAAGCCATGCAAAAGTAAGCCAGTGCTCATCTCCAAATCAACCAAGATCAGACAACTTTATCTCACCCATTCACAAATACAATCCATCCATCATTCCTATTACTTTGCATTTAGCTGAGGGGGCTGAGTAGGATTAACTCAACAACTTCGTATAATTATCCCAAGCAGAGTGCAAGAACATACTTCAGGGATTGAGATGAGAGCGTCATATTGAGTTGATAGACTATATAAACCTTAAGAGAAGGACTCCAAATGATCCCTGTACAACAAAACAAGTGATTTGATTTTCTCCCAATATGAATTATTTATTTTTCAGGGATAATTCTAGTTTTTGCATAAATCTTCACTTCTATAAAATGAATAGCCTAAGTTAACTGGATATAGAATAGCAGAGACTTCAGTAGCTCACTGTAAGAGCGTAATATTTTTGTTTACTCCTGCAAGCTATTACTTTATTCATCATCACAGAACAACAAAATGAACCTAGCAGGAAGTGGACAATGTCATGACAACCCAACGGAAAATGGAATGGGATGGATTCTTCCAAGGTTTCGTCCCAGTTTCTAAGTTAATTAATTGTGCGCCCCACTTGCCCAGACTTCTCAACTGTTTTCCTTAACCCAATGAACCTAGCCAATGTGCCTCATTTCTGGAAACCGAAAGAACAGACAGAGGTGCAAACAGGCAAACTAGTCAACTACTTTGTAGTAGTCACTAGTTTGCACAGAGCAGGCTTCCCCTGTAGATTGGTTTCCTTTCACTTGTCCACAATAAGGGTCCAGTATCTGAAGACTGCAAATAAAGCCGATGCCACAGCCCAGGGGATCAACAGTCTAAGGGAAGCACAGATCTTTTAGCAATTTTGTTTTCATTCTCTTGAGCTGGAACACTGGCCTGGCTTGAGCTGGGAGGCATCACACGGAAACTCAAGGTATCTAATTTCCTTTTGTAAATAGACATATCAGAAGGCAATCGTTTGAGTTTAAGCCCTCAGGAGAGAATTAGCTTCAGAAAGGCCATGCCATGAAAATCTCAAATGAGTCTTCAGTTTTGCTTATACCCCCTGAGGCCAAACTGTGGAAACTATCTTGTTCCCTAAATGTTCCAAAAGTATTCAACGTCAGTGTGCAGAGAATGGTAATAGCAAAGAAAAGTTAATGAGCGAGGATCCTTGGACACCAGGAGAATGGATGGAAAGAGAAAAGAAGAAAAGGAGCAGATGCAGATAAAAGGAAGTGAAGGCATGTGAGAAAATGATAAAGTGAGAAATAGGGGTGTTTGAAAGATGCAATACCATGTGTTGCTGGAGGAAGTTAACAAAGAGAACAAACTCAAGTTCACCTGGTGTTCTCTAAGTGTCTATCCTAGATTAGGTGGGAGAGCTCTCTTCATGTTCAGATCCTCAGTGGGCAGTATACGTACTCTCACACTACAGAGGGATGAATGGGAGGAGAAAACCAATGAAGGACTGAAGGAAAGACCGAGGTGGCCACTGTCCTCAAGGACTCTCCAGGCTATTTTGAACTATGTGTAACCCATACGTGCAACTCCTGTCCTAGTCAGGGCTTAGACGGAACAAAGCAGGAAGTATTTTCCTGAAGATGAGACAAGAAGCTCTTAACTCCCAGGGTGGTTGAAAGACGCCTGAAAAGGGGAGGAGAAAAGGGGCCAGAATGGAAGAGAGGGGTCTGGTTCCCTCCACTGGCGCCCTCAGGTACTCTGAGGGAGGGGACAAGGGGTGTCGCCTTCCGGGGACCCACTCTCTGGGCGTCTACTGACCTGGTCTCCTCCTCACTGGCCTCTTGCGGCCGCTGCAGAAGCGCACTTTGCTGAACACCCCGAGGACGTGCCTCTCGCACAGGGAGCGCCCGTCTTTGCTGGGGCTGGAGCGGCGCTTGGAGGCCGACACCCGGTCGCTGTTGGACTCCCTAGCCTGCCGCTTCTGCCGGATCAGAGAGCTGGCTATCGCCGCAGCCATCGCTGCTGAGTGCGGGCCCCAGGCCCCAGGCGCTCCTGTGCCCTCGGGTCGCGCTCCTCCGGGGCGAGGGCAGGACCTCGGCGGCCAGCAGGGACAGGACAGGCGCGGGGAGGCAGTGCTAATAATATTTGAGGAGGCTGCAGTACCGAAAACCCAGCGCCTACAAGGTTAGTCAAAGTCTGGGCAGTGGCGACAAAATGTGTCAAAATCCAGATGTAAACTTCCCCAACCTCTGGCAGCGGGGGCGGGGCGGTCCCAGGCCTTCCTGCGAAGTAGACGTTGGCTCCCCAAACTTGCACCCCAAAGCGATCCGCGTCCAAGGGGCGGTGGGGAGTCCTGTCACACTGCGTTCCGGGTACCAAGTAGAAGGGGCAGAAGGATGTCCAAAATAACAAGCCGTGCCCCTGCTGGACAGGCGCAAGCGTTGTAAGATGTCCCAAGTATACCTACACATACATACATATAAAACCCGTTTACAAAGCAGAGTCCGGACCGAGGCGGGCGGTGCTACCGGTAGAAAATACTAAAAAGTGAATAAAACGTTCCTTTAGAAAACAAGCCACCAACCGCGAGAGAGGAAAGGAAGGCAGCAATTTAACTCCCCGCGGGCCGCAGTTCTGGAGATTAGGAGGTCCGTCCCGGCTGGGAGAGGTCTACGGAATGCATCGCACCGGCTGCGGTTTTCCGGGGACCAGCACCCCGACTTCTGGAATTCCGAGAGGCGCGAAGGAGGAGCGGTTACCGGAGTCTGGGTAGGGGCGCGGGGTGCAGCCAGATGTTTCCCGGGGCGGTGAGCGCGACTTCTGGCCAGCAGCACTGCAAAGAGAGCGCGAGGCGAAGGAGGGGGAAGGGAGTCCTCGAGGGCCAAGCACCCCTCGGGGAGGAACCCGCGCGAGCCGATCGGCCGGGTCCCAAGAGCGGGCGCTCGTTCGCTTTCCGCTTGCTTTCCGGCACGAGACGGGCACAGTTGGTGATTATTTAGGGAATCCTAAATCTGGAATGACTCAGTAGTTTAAATAAGCCCCCTCGAAAGGCAGCGATGCCGAAGGTGTCCTCTCCAGCTCGGCGCCCACAAGCCTTTAACTGGAGCTCCCCGCCATGGTCCGCCCGGGGCCGCCGCACCGAGCCGGTCTCCGCACAGGCTCCGAGGGAGCGAGGGAGGGAGGGAGGAGGGGGCGCCCTGGCGGGCTCCGGATCAGGTCATCGCCGCGCTGCCCGGGCTCCCCAGGCTCGCGCGCCCCGGCAGTCGGCAGCTCCCAGGCGGCAGATCAGATGGGGATTACCCGCCGGACGCGAGGCCGATCACTCAGTCCCGCGCCGCCCATCGCGGCGGAGGAAGGAAATGACCCGCGCGCTGCGAACACCCGCGCGTCCGCTCGGGCTGGGCGGGGGTTGGCTGCGGGCGACGTCGACTCGCGGTGGCTGCGGCTCCGGGCCGGAGCTGCCCACCATGGTCTGGCGCCGGGGGCGCAGGCGGGGTCCCTAGGCCCCCGGGACGACGGCGGGAGACGGCAGAGCGCGCAACCCGGGCCCTGGGGGCCAAACGCGGGCTGTGGGACCAGGGCCAGGAGGCAGGTGCGCGCGGCCGCCAACTCGCCCAACTTGCTGCGCGGGTGGCCGCTCAGAGCCGCGGGCTTGCTGGGCGCCCCCAGATGCTGCGCCGCCGCCTCCCCGGGCCCGGGAGGGGGCGCTCAGGGCGGAGTCCCATTGAGGCTCTGGGCGCGCGGAACTGCACGGCCCCCGGGAGCCGCCGCCCCACTGGCTCCGGCTGGAGTGCCAGCTCCGCAGGAAACTCCAGGCTGGGCCAGAGCCACCGAGACGGCGCGTGGGACGGAGAGCCGGCGGCAGCCGCGGTTCCTCCCGCACCGCTCGCCGACCCGCGGGAGAGCGCCCAGGTGGGGCCGAGCTGCGGGCCCGGCTCTTGGGGCGCAGGGAAGCGCAGCGCGCTCGGATCTAGCTCCCTTTACTCGCGCCCTCTGCTCCCAGACTCCCTTCTTTCCTTCCTCCCCCCTGTCACTCCTCTCCCCCACTCTGTCTTCTGTCTCTCCCCTTTTCTCCTCTCTACGCAATCCTACGTGATTGAGGTTTGGATGAGAAATTCTCAAGAGGCAGAGTGAGGGAACTGCAGCTCGGGTCTGCTCTGCCCCGTCCCTCCCACAAGAAAACAGCCGTGGGCAGGTTGAAAGACCCCAGGTGCGCAAGGAAGGGGCTGGGGGCGGGGGAACTGAGAGAATGCAGTCTGTCCTTTCTCCAGGAAGCTCGAGCAGCACGTAAAATTCTCAGTTTAGGAAGAAAGTGGACACTGGAGAAAGTAACAATGGCCCCTTTGGCCCTCATGATGGTCTCCACCTTCAGCTCATTTTGAAACACGAAAAGGTGTTTTTTTTCCTTCTTAGGACCCACATTTCTTGGTTCTGTCTAGAAAGCTGCAAAACAGTCACAGTCCCTAAAAAGAGAGACCAACTGAGCAACCTACACAGGATGAATGGAGGTGGGGCGAGGAAGTGACGTGTGCAAAGGCAGTCAACAGCAAGCCGTGGACTGCAGTCAGGTCCAGAGGTGCTCGTGAGGATAGCTGATGTTTAAGAAACTTACCAGAGTAGTCCCGCAAGTTAAAACGTATAATGAAGGACCTTCCAGTCCTGCTAAAGTCTGGGAGTGGCTTTTAGTTATAATTTCTCCTCAATATGTCCAAATGTCCCTAATCTGTCTCCTTCACAGACACTTCGCTAAGCATCTAGGCAGAAGGATTAAATGTATGATTTCTGAGCACAAACAGGTGTCTGTTTATAAGGAAACATCCTTATAAAGGACAAGGAAAATGCAGGCCTTTGAAGCTACAGAAGATGAATGTTAAGACTGAGAGGAACCCCAGGAGCTCTCAAGATGTAGAACCAGCTGAGATTCACTTGGGCGATGAGAAGGATTAATATCTATGAGGTTGTTTAGAGCGAGTATTGAGCCTGACAACCCTACTACGCCTGGGGGCCTGGACCTTCCAGGATACAAAACCAGCTGGGCAAAGCAAAGGCTGGCAGAGTAATAGTTCATGGGACAGCCATCTAGGATGAGGATTAACAGACTTAACCCCCTGAAGAAAGGAGGACCCCGATGTCACTGGGGACTGTACACCCTCTGCAAGGAGTTCCTGGGGTGGAATGAGGACAGTGGGTTCATTCTGGGATTCTAACAATATACAAGAAGACAGGTGAAAAAAGCACACACACACCACTTTTCTGCAAAAATGAGCCTGATACATGCTCCAAAGTGCATCTGAATGAAACAAGGAACATAGCTTAAAATCAATTTGGTAACCATGTCGATTAGAAAAAGGTTCACATGCCACAAGTAAGATTATTTTCCACCCCTGGCTAACAGAAGACTTGCCAAAATCTTAACCAAGGCTAGCATACATAGTACTGGCTGGCTTGGGTGGGGAGGGGGGGATTCCTGCCCTTTCCAGTTAAACACCAGAATGAAAAGGTTTAGCTAATTCCATAGAATTAGGCCAGAGTAGGGTGTATGATGAGGCCCTGAGGAAATCATTGCTAACCTTGGAGTCTCTTTTTTATCCTCATTCCCATCTCCCTCACAGTACTGAATATGCTTTTTGGAAAATGCCAAATGAGTAAAAGAAATGATGACAGTGTTTCTTCACCTGAAATGTTTATTTAAAATGCAAATTCCTGATGGTCTCTCAAAACATGAAACAGAAATCTGTAGGGGGAGAGCCCAAGAATCTGAATTTTAACAAGTTTCCAGGTACCACAGTTTGAGAGTTTAATATATGATTGCAAAGTAGATAATACAAGGAAAAAGGACTAAATTCACATTCTCAAAATCTGGCATGCTTCCTCAGAAATGCAGTCCTGTGGCCCTCACCCTACTCCCCCCTCCAAAAAAAAAAAGGCCTGGAAAGAGGATATGTGTTCTTTAATCTTTGTGTCACCAATTTTTTTCTCATAGGCTTATGAGAAATGAAGATGTTTTGATGTACAAGGTAACTAATATAGAGGCATAGGAGACAAGGAAGTGATGAATAAAGTTGAAAAAGCAGGAAACAGTTGCTGTTTGAAGTACTCTTCTCTGTTTTGACATGACAATATCAAATTGGGCATTTAAAGGAGAAAAAAACAATCAATGCCAGCTTTCCGAGAGCAATATTATTTCTTCCTTTAGATCTCTATTAAAAGAACGTAGTGTTTTGGATTCAATCAGACAACAAAGACTTTACTTTGTCCCTTACACTCCCACTGCTGTTGTCAGAGTGCTCTTTAGCAGCTTAGCCCTTTAAGTCATCAGCCGTGTTGCTTACTCTGTTTCCCCAGTGAGAAGAGGTTAAGTATAGAGAAATTTAAATTATCTGAGACTTAAGTACAAGGGCATTGAACTCAGAAGAAATACTTAAATTAATTACTTTTATGTCCGGACATTTATGTTTTGTTTTTTGTTTTGTTTTTTTTTGAGACAGAGCCTGAAGCTGTCACCCTGAATAGAGTGCGGTGGCATCACAGCTCACAGCAACCTCCAATTCCTGGGCTCAAGTGAGTCTCCTGCCTCTGCCTCCCAAGAAGCTGAGACTAAAGGCGCCTGCCACAACGCCTGGCCATTTTTTGGTTGCAACCGTCATTGTTATTTGGGGGGCCCAGGCTGGATTCGAACCCGCCAGCTCAGGTGTACGTGGCTTGCGCCTTAGCCTGTTGATCCACAGGTGCCGAGCCTGTTAGTGTTTTCAATTTTGGCCTTTCTGATAGATGTGTAGTGCTATTTCATGTTAATTTACAATGCCCTAATGATACATATTATGTTGCATTTGAAAAAATCTTTAAACCTTGCCAGGCACAGTGGCTCATGCTTGTAATCCCAGAACTGTGGGAGGCAGGGGCAGATCGCTTGAGCTCACGAGTTCATCCTGAGCAAGAGTGAGACCCCGTCTCTAAAAAATAGCAGGGCATTGTGGTGGGCGCCTGTAGTCTCAGTTACCTGGGAGGCTGAGGCAAGAGGATCACTTGAGCCTAAGGGTTTGAGGTTGCTGTGAGCCATAATGCCATATCACTCTACTGGGGGCAACATAGTGAGACTCTTGTCTCAAAAAAAAAAATATCCTAAAACCAAGGAACATTTTTACAATATTTATTGCTAAAAATATTTCAGAATGCATATATTCAGATTAAGGGGGGAAAAACCGTGTGTGTGTCCTGTGTAACACATACATAACATATATATAAAAAGATTGCTTTACATTTCTTGAAAGTTTTTCCCTCATCTAGCAGTGAGGAGTAATACAGTGTTTTGGAAATTATTGTTTTTAATAGCCTGATCTAAAAATCTTACATTTTCTTAACACTTTATATATAGTCTAAATATGCTGTGCTTGTTAGCTATTATTTCTGGATGCTAACAGCATTTATTTAATCTTTCTCAGAAAAGTTTGGCTAATTAAGTAATCTTACTATTTATGGGAACTTATAGTGAAGGAAAAGGTAAAAGAATGCAGTTTGCCAAGTTTAAAATATTTTCAAGTGCTAAATGTAATTGATTTGAGGGGAAAGGAATATTTACGTAATGATAAAGAAGTTGGGCCAGGTGTGGTGACTTATGACCAAAATCTCAGCACTTAGAGAGACCAAAGTAGGAGAATCACTTGAGACATCAAGTCTAGCCAGCCTGGGCAACATAGTAAGACCCTGTTTCATTAAAGGAAGAAAAGGCTTGATGTGGTGGTCCACTTCTGTAGTTACGACTATTCAAGAGACTGAAGCCAAGGAGTAGCTGTGATTGTATTCCACTTCAACCTGGATGACAGAACAAGACCCTGTCTTCCAGAAAAAAGAAGCAACTGTATCTTGTTAGTTGTCAGAACTTAACTATACTTTTCTCCAGAATTACATATTTTTCAGTGCATTGATGTGTTCTCTGTCATTTTTTTTTTTTCATTTTCTTTTTTGAGACATGGAACCTAAATAGAACATGATGATAACTAAACAATTCTGAGAAATGTCAGAAATCTGTGTGAATGAATCAAATATTGATTGTGGCCACTAATAACAAGAATTTGGATTGATCACAGTGTTAATACATCTTGTCATTGACCATAAAAGGTTCAGTATGACACAGTTAAGGCAGTTTTTATTTAATTCTCTTTATTCTTAGACTTGACTTTGCCTTACTGATTACTGTGGAGTTTCTTTAGCTTTGGTTAACTTTGGGGGGGGGAACCCCACACTGCAAAGGTTTGGTATCGCTTATCTAAAATGCCTGAAACCAGAAGTTTGTTGGATTTCAAATATTTTTGGATTTTGGAATATTTGCATATATGTAATGAGATCTCTTAAAGATGAGACCTAAGTCTAAAGAAAATATTTATTTATTTATTTTTAAAGAGCCAGGTATTGGGTCATTGCTGGCAGACTTGGACCTAATTAGAGCTGACAGGGAAACAACACTGGGGAAAATGACAATAATTTACACATTTAAGACATGGAGTCTGAGATTGACTGGAGAATGACCAACATTATCTCATGCCAAGTGGCAGGCTGGGAAAATGCAGCAGCTCTCTGGCTTCTCTTCACAGGCTTTTATTGAATTCTAACAAAAGTGCATATGTAAAATGTAAACATGCCAAAAGATGGGGTTAAAAGGATCCCAAGTCCACAGGAAGACTGGACAGAAAGAGAAGCTGGGTAAAAAGGTAGCAGGTTGTTAACAAACAGCAGATAGCATATTTAGAAAGGGGAAGAGGAAAACCAGTTCTATCCGTGCTGGGGAAGTAAGCCAGGTTCCCTTTGTGCTTCAGTCCTATCCCACCTGTTGACTCTGGGTACTCCAGGCTCTTTTCATCCCATGGTCTTGATGAGCCCCCAAAAATTGCTTGGGCTTTCTCCTGGGTACCCCTTGATTGAGTGGGATGCCCCACTGAGAAGTCAACCTGACTACCTCCCACAACCATCCTTTGTTGCCCAGATGGAATGCAGTGACGTAATCACTGCTTGTCTCCCTGTACCCTCCCTCAAATTCCTGGGTTCATAGGATTCTTCTGCTTCAGCTAGAACTACAGGTGAAACCCACCACAACTGGCTAGTTGTTTTTTTTTTTTTTTTTTGAGACAGAGCCTCAAGCTGGTCACCCTGGGTAGAGTGCTGTGGCATTACAGCTCCCAGCAACCTCCAGCTCCTGGGCTCAAGCGATTCTCCTGCCTCCACCTCCCAAGTAGCTGGGACTACAGGCACCCACCACAATGCCCAGCTATTTGGTTACAGCTGTCATTGTTGTTTGGCGGGCCTGGGCTGGGTTTGAACCTGCCATCTGGTGCCTGAGCTGCTTGAGCCACAGGCACCGAGCCAACTGGCTAGTTTAAAAAATTTTTTAGAGATGGAGTCTTGCTGTGTTGCCCAGGCTGGTCCCTGACTCCTGGCCTCCAGTGATCCTCTCATCTAAGCCATCTAAAGTGCTGGGATAATAGGGTGTGAGCTGCCACACTGAGTTTGTTTCTTACATACAAACCAGGAAGTTAACTTTAGGCAGTATTCTTAATTTTGTGCATAAAATAAAGTTTCCACTTCTACTCGTCACATGAATTTCCATTTGTAGTATGTTGGTACTCAAAAGTTTTAGATGTTGGAATAGTTTGGTTTAGGGATGCCCAACCTGTATCTTTAAAATCACACTTTGATAGCAGTATTAGATTTTATAGGGAAAAAAAGTATATGATATGAATAAAACAGTGTTGTTTGCCATAGTGGCATGTTTATTACTACCATTTGGGAAATATTGGTTAGGTTGATTTACATTAGAATAGGTTTTATGCTATTGTATTTTTTCATGAAAGAAGACTGGAAGTTTAAAATTAGTAGTTCTCAAACTTTTTTTTTTTTTTTTGAGATAGTCTCAAGCTGTTGCCCTGGGTGGAGTGCTGTGACGTCAAAGCTCACAGCAGCCTCCAACTTTGGGCTCAAGTGATCCCATTGCTTCAAGTGTTTCTAATTTTAGTAAAGATGGGGTTTCACTTTTGCTCTGGCTGGTCTTGAACTCAAGAGCTTAAGCCGTCCACCTGCCTTAGCCTCTCAAGAGTGCTAGGATTACAGGCGTGAGCAACTGCACCTGGCCAGTTCTCAAACTTTTGGCTTCCAGATTACTTTATATGTTTAAAAATTATTAATGACTTCAAAGAGCTTTTGTTTAGGTTATCTAATATTTACCATATTAGAAATTAAAACAAAGTTTAATTCGTTATAGAGAAAAGAGTGGCCTTATTTTACATTTTTTACCAATGTCTTTAATGTTCAATGTAGGGAGAAGAGTGGTAGTTCTGTTTTGTAGATTTTTAAAAATTTCTTCTTTGTAGAAAATGCTTTGCTTCCCACATTTGTTTCTGCATTTTATCTTAAATAAAGCTTTTGTAGTCAAAGTGCTAAGAAAACCTACCTTTACATGGATAAGTGATAAGGGAGAAATATGTTAACATTTTCAGAAAATCGTGGATATTTTTTGATATCCACGATTATCTGAAAATAATTGATATCTACAGTAAAAGTTAACGAGTGGTAGTATCTTAAAAGTACTCTTTTGCATTACAATTCATTACTCTACCTTGAACTTTTACTCATGTATGGTTTTGTAATGTCATGTACCAATCAGAAAAACGTCAATCCATAGACCTAATCATGTTATCTAAATGTTAATGCATTTTATTATAGAAAGTAAAAAAGAAGTCATAATTCTTGATCTCTTTAGAAAATGTCTGCCAAATATATAGTTGTTAATAATCATAGTAATAATCATACTACTTCCTTTAGATAGTAGTAAAGGAAGAATCTTGTTTTACGAAAATTTGGCTCATTCAGCATATAACCCAGTCACAAATGTTTTTTCTTGAAATATAATCAGAATGCAGAGTGCTTAATGTATAAAAAAGCATGTATCTAGGATGTTTTAAAAATAATGAGTTTTACTAATTCATCCAGTTATTTAAAATTGAAAAAAAATTTTTTTTTAAGGCAGTCTCAAGGTGTTGCCCTGGGTAGAGTGCCGTGGCATCACAGCAACCTCTACCTCCTGGGCTTAGGCAATTCTCTTGCTTCAGCCTCCTGAGTAGCTGGGACTACAGAGGCCCACCATAACACCCAGCTATTTTTTTGTTGCAGTTCAGCCAGAGCCGGGTTTGGACAAACCACCCTCCGTATATGGGGCCGGCGCCCTACCCACTGAGCCATAGGCACTACCAACATCTGGCTATTTTTTTTTTGTTGTTGTTGTTGTTGAGTTGTCATTGTTGTTTTAGCTGACCTTGGGCTGGGTTAGAACCCTCCAGTCTTGGTGTATGTGGCCGGCACCCTACCCACTAAGCTACAGGCACCACCTATAATTGAAGTTTTTTTTTTTTTTTTTGAGACAGAGCCTCAAGCTATCATTTTGGATAGAGTGTAGTGGCATCACAGCTCACAGCAACCTCCAATTCCTGAGCTCAAGTGAGTCTCTTGCCTCCGCCTCCCAAGTAGCTAGGACTACAGGCGCCCGCCACGACACCGGCCATTTTTTGGTTGCAGCCATCATTGTTGTTTGGCAGGCCTGGGCTGGATTCAAACCTGCCAGCTCAGGTGTACATGGCTGGCGCCTTAGCCTGTTGAGCCACAGGCGCTGAGCCTTTTTTTTTTTTTTGCAACAGAACCTCAAGCTGTCACCCTGGATAGAGGGCTATGGCATCACTGCTCACAGAAACCTCCAATTCCTGAACTCAAGCGAGTATCTTGCCTCCACCTCCCAAGTTGCTGGGACCACAGGCGCCCGCCACGATGCCCAACTATTTTTTGTTTGGCAGGCCTGGGCTGGATTCAAACCCGCCAGCTCAGATGTATGTGACTGGTGCCTTAACCCGTTGAGCCACAGGCGCCGAGCCTACAATTGAAATTTTTAAACTTGAGTTTCATACATGTGACAAATTCAGTGGTTATTAGGAAAAACTGGGTGTAAGTACCTTGATATGTGCAGAAACACTGAGACTTTTCCTAGCTATTGCTTTTGCACCATCAAATGTAGTGAATGTTGCCTCATGAGATCATAGTATTTTGTTTATTTTTTTCTTTTTAAGACTCACTGTGTCACCCTCAGAGTGCTGTAGCGTCACAGCTCTCAGCAACCTCAAACTCTTGGGCTTAAGTTATTTTCTTGCCTCAGTTTCCCAAGTAGCTGGGACTACAGGCGTCCACCATAACGCCCGGCTAATTTTTTGTTGCAGTTGTCATTGTTGTTTGACAGGCCTGGGTTGGGTTTGAATCCGTCAGCTCCCATGTATGTGGCTTGTGCCCTAGCTGCCAAGCTACAGGTGCTGAGCCGAGGTCCTAGTATTATATCTTTGTGTTAGATAATCAAAGTATGGAATGGGATGGATTTTTTTGTTTGTTTGCTTTTAAGACACAGGGTTTCACTCTGGCACAGGCTGGAGTGCAGTGACATGATCACAGCTCTCCGGAGCATCAAAAAATCATGAGCTCAAGAGATCCTCCTGCCTCAGCTTGGGACCACAGCCCCTGGCTAATTTTTTTTTTAAACGAGATCTGTCTCACTCTGTTGCCCAGGCTGCTGAATTACTAGCCCCAGACAGTCCTCCCAAATTGCTAGGATTATCACACTTGACCGACGTTGCCCAGTCATGAAATAGTTTTCACTTTGTGCACTTCCTGCAAAGGTCTTGGGCATTCTTAGTACTCCATTACATATACAGGGTGTCCGTAAAGATTGTGTGCAATTTACTAAGTTAAACTACTTTAAATTACAAATGAACTTTATGTTCACCCTATGCTTTCAGACCTGCTGTAATAAGGGAGAGATCTTTTGATATTTGGTTCTGGGAATCAGCCATACTTTGCTTCCTTTTTTTGTCATCTGTTAATTTAAGTACACTTGAATAACAACCTTTTGGGAATACATATATGTAATTCTTTTCATGGAAAGGCACACAATCATATAAACATTTTATAAAGATAAGTCATAATAAATCTTGCCTTTTGAGGGGCTGATACAGGAGGATTGCTTGAGCCCAGGAATTAGAGGTTGTAGTGAGCTTTGATGATGCCACTATACTCTACCCTTGGGCAATGGAGTAAGAATCTGTCTTGAAAAGAAAAATATAACTTTGCCTTTTGATATGTTTCAATTATTGGACTTACTGAAGAATGGAGGTACCTTGTGAAGGTGAAAATTTTATGAACTGTATTTTAAGCAGAATTTTATAGGCTTGTTCAACTAATTATATTACTGTGACTAAATTAGTTAATAGCTGTTTGCTTCAGTTTTATCATCTGCAAAATGGTATAACAGTAGACTTACCTCAGCAGGTTGAATTAATAATTAAAAACTGAGATTTTTTTTTTATAATTTTATTTTACTGCACTGCAATCTTTCAAGATTTCGATTAGAAATAAGTTGTTTCACTTAATTAACTTAACTCCAACCCTTAATTTTTGGTAAAAAGGCTTTAAAATTTGTTTAAAATATCACATTATGTGCTAGTTCTAATTTGAATTACATTCTAATTTGAAATACATTAAAACTAATTTTAAGAGAAGTGAAGGCCTTGTGCATTGCTTTTTGAGTAGGACACAGTTGTAATGAATTTCAAGAGACTATTAATACTTGATAGATCAAGTGGTAGTGGAAAAGAACAGTCTTTCAATTTACATAATATCTTAATCTCTACCTCTTTTGCATTTTAATAGACATGTAGCAGTGGATTTCTAGAAGGTAACGGCAACCTGAAGACATGAATAGGAAGCTGAAACCTTATTTTGTTCCTTCTAAAATAGTTACAAGATGATTTGTCATCAAATTATATTCTTATTTCATAAGCTCAAGAGTAAAACTGGGTAAAATAGTATTCTGTAATCTTTAAGATGCTGTCGGTGTTACTAAGTACTTTTGTGTATGTGGTGAAAAAAGCTGCAACATACATGAATTGGTATTTTCATATAGTAACATGTTACATTAGCATGGCATTCTAAGGCTTTGTGATTATTTCATTTACAGAAAGGTATTTTATGAACCAGTAGTCATCTGCCAAAGGGGATGGAGTTAGGACCTGACCTCAAAGAAGTGGTTTTTGCTCATCAGGTTAAGGCAGACAACCATACATGCAAAAACAATCATTTGGTGGGTGGAGTGATTCTCTGGGCCCCCCTCCTTCCCATTGGTACTTGACTGTTAAATTGTAGCATTGGAAGGGTAATATTACTGATACTTTTTTTTTTAATACTGACACTCTTGTTGAAAAGAGTGCAATTCTTTTTTTTTTTTTTTTTTTTTTGAGACGGAGCCACAAGCTGTCACCCTGGGTAGAGTGCTGTGACATCACAGCTCACAGCAACCTCCAATTCCTGGGCTCGAGCGAGTCTCTTGCCTCCGCCTCCCAAGTAGCTGGGACTACAGGCACCCGCCACAACGCCCGGCCGTTTTTTGGTTGCAGCCCTCATTGTTGTTTGGCAAGCCTGGCCTGGATTTGAACCCGCCAGCTCAGGTGTACGTGGCTGACGCCTTAGCCTGTTGAGCCACAGGCGCCGAGCCATGATAATGTTATTTTAAAATAATTTTTTCATATAGCCAATAGCCAGTTGTATTTCATAGCATAGCTTTCTTTTTTGCTGGTCAATAATAGTATCCATTAGTAGTTAAAAGTTTTATGGGAAGGAGTTTATTTTTGGGAAAGTTAAAAAACCAGTTTTTGAAAGATTTGGCATTTGCTTTTTTTTTTTAAGTAAAGTTTTATTGGAAGTTTGCTTTTCTTTCTTTCTTTTTTTTAGAGACAGAGTTTCACTTTATTGCCCTTGGTAGAGTGCTGTGGCGTCACTGCTCATAGCGACCTCCAACTCCTGGGCTTAGGCTCTTGAGTAGCTGGGACTACAGGCGCCCGCCACAACGCCTGGCTGTTTTTTGTTGCATTTTGGCTGGGGCTGGGTTTGAACCCACCACCCTTGGCATATGGGGCCAGTCCCTTACCCGCTGAACCACAGGTGCCACCCTGGCATTTACATTTTTTAAATAATATGAGAAAGTAATTCTTTCCCATGGTTGTGTTTTTGTGGTACCATAGCTTGATTTATTGTACTATAACTTCATTAAAGATTATCTTTGGGAATTCTCCATTTAGGTTAAATGGGTAGGTTTTTGGTTTTGTTTCTTTTTTTTAAAGGAACCATTTGCTGCTTAGTGGCTTAGTCTTTTCATTCCTTTATTTCTAGTGATTATAGGTGTTATTCATTGGTATTTTTGTATTAAATGGAATTTTAAATGAACATTAAGGTTTTAATAAGATTACTTTTCAGAAGTATAATAATTATGCTTTCTTTAAACATAGGTGCTTTTGTCTCATCATAGTATGTTTTTCTTGATTGCTACATAAATATTCATCTGTCTAAGATAAAATTGCAATTTTAGTATGTTAATTCAAGTAATTTCGCCTAGAGATTTCATTGAAGTTAATTCTTTGTAACTATTATTGGTTAAGGAAGGCTTGTTAGGAAGCTATTCCTATAATGAAATTTCACACATTTTCAAAATTTATATGACCTGTGCTGTAGTTAATCTCATGGGCTCATTACTTCAAAACTTGCCAACTGTGTAATACTTTCATGTAGGTTTTTAAGTCACATTGTAAAGGAATGTTATGTCAGTGTTAAGCCAAGCTTTTAGTAATTTCTTGTTTGGTATAGAGACTTTTATGTGTGTCTATAACCTCTGAATGAAATTAAAGCATTCTTGAATAGTTGAATAGAAATACAAGAATCAATTACAATTTTTAAATGGTGAAAATTATCTGTTCCTTTATTTTTAGCTTACTGCACTAAAGCTCTCTACATTGTATATTTGAGAATATTTCAATATAAGCTCTCAGCCATGCTCTCAGACTTCAGTGCCCTGAGAGGAAAAAAGAATTGGCCCCAGTGGTTATTATTACTAGACTTTTTTAATGCTTGAAATCTAGGCACGTGTCTTGGATCTTTTGGAATAAAATATTAAAAATAATTTTCAATTAATGTCACATAATCTGATTCACTAAAAATCACTATATATCTTGCACTATATATTGGGTACTCTAACCATTTGTAATACATATATAAGACTGAAGTTTCTTTTCAGTATTCTTGTTAAATACACGATAAAGGAAAATTTGAAAAATTTTAAGTAGACAGTAATGCCCAGTCTCATTCTTTTCTTTTTGATTTTAGATGGGAAGTGTAAAGTCATAAGATCGATAGGTTGACTGTGACAACTATGTTTACTTACAGAGAGAACAGGAAATGAGAATGGGTGATATGGGTCCCCGTGGAGCAATAAACATGGGAGGTAGGGATTTGAAGCAAAAGGCTTCTGTAACTTCCTTGTAATTCTTTGGGGGACTGTATATGGTGTTTGTGGTATCTACATATCAGTAAGAAACTAAAGTATGAATCAATCACATGGTAAAGGTGAAATCTCTTACATTTGTTATGTTGAAATAAGACATAATTATATAATATGTGCAGGAAGAAAAATTTTATTTTGTGTTTTAGAAGGCTAGAGAGATGTTATTCCCTGATAGGTTTTATGAAAGAAATTTATAAATCAGGTTTTGCTACAGTCTTAAACTAGTGTAGTCTTTGCAGGGTGTAATACAACTCTTTTATCCTTTTAAAATCAAGTTTTATACCTTCAAATTGGCTTTTTTCCCCTTGGGAATTATTAGCTTTTGAATTGTTTTTAAAAGCATTTCATAAAATTTCTATTTTATACTAGCTTTTTGTATAATTTTGAAGCTGTTAATCACTTTGCTGAATATTTAACATTTTCCCCTTAATTCTGCAACAATGTGCAAAGTAATATACTATTGAGCGACATCTGTGATTTGTCTAGGAAGTAAGGTGTGTCTTACTAATGCATGTATTTTAGAATTCATGTAAAGTTTTAAAGTTATCTTAACATTAGCAACTTTAATAATTGATTAGCTTATATAGTAAGATTTTTAGGAAAGTAGTACCAAGTAAATAAATTGAGGGAAAAATAAGTGTAGAGTAGCTTAGGTGTTATTAAAGTTGAAATTTGTCATACCATAGAATCAAAAATTGGATAATGAATTAAATCTTATGTATATATTTCACATTAAATTGCCCCATCAAAGTTGTCATGAAATTAAAAATCCTCTTATGAGTCAAATGTACATTTTATTTTAAAGATATTACCATAGCATTCAGTATATATAACGTGAACATACATTAGTAAAATCCCGTTCCTTTTTAGAATATATAGTATGTGAAATGAAACTTAAAACATGTAATGTGGAATTAAAAATTTCCATGATCAGCTGAAAAAATCCTGATCCCAGTTCTTCAGATAATCTGAAATCATTTATTGCTGTTTACTTTGGTCACTTTTCTACCAACAAGTGGTTTATTGAGCATCTCTAGTAAACAAAGAGATCTTAATTGTGATGTTAGTACAATGGGTACATGAAATAATTAAGTGAACCAAGAGTAAGTTGTGAATTATGAAGTGAAGTTGAGTATATAATAATGTTTTAGTGGTTCTGTATTTGTCTTTTTTCAGAGTAAATTGTGATATGTTTTATAAGGTATTCCATGTGGTTTTCAGAATTGGAAGAGTGAGGTTATTGTGGATTATCAGCCATTAGAAAGGCCATTGTTATTATTAGATTGTCATTAACATCAGAACTAAGCTTTAAAATGGTATAAAACATAAAATCAATTTTGAGGTTCAGAGATATCCCCAAAACATTCTTGTTTTCTTGATTAGCAACTTTATCAGAAGTACAAGACCATACTTCTAGATTCCTTATTTAGTTAGGGGTTCAAGAGAATTTAAAGTTTTTATGACAATTCACTAGAGAACCATCCATTTTAATTTTCTTTCTTTTTTTTTTAATCTTCATTCAATGTGAGACATTATAAAAAGGTTTCCTGAAATTATTAATCGTTATCATCCTGTTGGGTTGCTTTTGAGTGGGTAAAATGTCATATCCCATTAAGTTACATTGAAGGAATGTGTCAGTAGATTTTCTGGTGTGTCATTAGTTTATATGGCAAGTAAAGCTACTTTTGGTAACCGGATAATGCTAGCATTTGTTAGATCTTTACATTTAGTTTGGTTGTAGCTGTGTAGTAGATGTAGGACTAAAAATAAGATTCTTTGTTAACTGCTGATAATTGGAAATACTATTTTTATTTTTTTATACTCATAGTTGTGTGTGAGTACATTCCAAACTCACAAGTTATGTTCTGAGAGAGAAATTTATCCTTAATTTGTTTCTTTGGGAAGAAAATAGGGGTAAGACACCTCCTAGATACTGTTCTCCACTCTTTTCATTTCTAGATTGTAGGAATTATTAAAAATGGATATTTTTAGCTATACTGAGGAATTGAAAATGTTCTTGGATAAAGACTAAATTAATCAGCAAGAACATTAGAGATTAAAAAAATAATTCCTTCCTACAAAGTTGCACGGTTACTGTTCAAAGAACAGGAGTATGTTGGTCCCTGGTAGAAAATGAGAGACTTTGTCTCAGCTGCTCCTTGAATTGAGCCATATACATACAGAAGTCAGCTGCATTGGGGATTATGTAGAATTATGGGTTTGTAAAAAGACTTCCACTCCTTCTACAATGTGTGTTTCAGAAATTGAGTTCTGAAGGAAACTCAGAAAATTGACCTAGTTAATGAAACACTGGAAGAAACTTCTAAATTAGAATTAGTCTTTGTTGTAAATTTTTGATAAATACGAACACGTAGGAAAAAATTCCAAGAAAATACCTAAAAAGTGTTGTATTTGTGACCATTATATATGTGGTATTACAGCTCTAACGCTATTGCAATTAAATATGAGCTGGGTAGATAGCTTGTGGATGAAAAAATTTGAAGTGTATCTGATTATCCCCATTTCCAGAATGTGAACATGTTGGAACGATCCAGATAGCTGGATTAATATTTTGTCTATACACTCATTTGGCTGCACTTGCTTTTGAAAATAAGTTTTGTCATGAGTAGTCATTTTAATTTTTTTGTTGAGATTGAATTTTTCAATATAAAGTTACAGAATACCTCCTATAATTTTCATGGTGGGGGTATTTAATAAATATACATAACAGCCAAGAGTTTAGTTATAGTGATCTTTATTATGTGCTGATGTTCTTGGCCATGACTTTGGAACAATGAAGTGTTTTTCTAAGTGCTATTTCTTTTTTTTTGAGACAGAGCCTCAAGCTGTCACCCTGGATAGAGTGCTGTGGCATCACAGCTCACAGCAATCTCCATTTCCTGGGCTCAAGCGAGTCTCTTGCCTCCGCCTCCCAAGTAGCTGGGACTACAGGCGCCCGCCACAACACCTGTCCATTTTTTGGTTGCAGCCGTCATTGTTGTTTGGCGGGCCTGGGCTGGATTCGAACCCGCCAGCTCAGGTGTATGTGGCTGGCACCTTAGCCCGTTGAACCATAGGCGCCAAGCCACTAATTCTTTTTTCATTTAAGTAGGTAGAGTGCAGTCACCATTGTTAGGGATTATTTGGTTTAAAGCAGACTATAGCAAATAATTATGATATTTTAAAATTTTCAAACTGTTACTCTTAAAGGTCCTAAAATAATAGTTTTATGTACATTTGTTTTGGGGATAAATATTACAGGATGTGGGTATGCTCTGTTGCAGAGTAGATAATATGTCCCATTGTTAAGGAAGAAAAGTGATTTGAATGCTATGGTGTTGCTATATAGATTGCATAAGTATTGTTAAGTTTTTAATGTTTATTAAACTAAGATAGGACAGCTCTAAGTATAGATTGTTTTACATAGATGCGTTTAGCCCAGCACCTGCTGGTAACCAAGGTCCTCCTCCAATGATGGGTATGAATATGAACAACAGAGGAACTATACCTGGCCCACCAATGGGTCCTGGTCCTGCCATGGGACCAGAAGGAGCTGCAAATATGGGAACTCCAATGATGCCAGATAATGGAGCAGTGGTAATGTATCATAAACATTATTTTGATTATATACAATAATATACACTTCTACCCCAAAGATAACTTCACACTTAGTGTAATTTAGCATTGTTTTAGCAGTAGAGATCAGTAGCCAACAAAGAAAATAATTTTGTAAAGTTATATGTTTATTATAAGTAATTTTTAAGTTACCCACAAGTAAGGATTATTACCCATGACATGGTGTGGTACCCCCATGTTAATTAGTGTTCTCCAGTCATTTGTATCCACCTTTTATGAGCATTTGATGTAATGGTCAAGTATTTTATTATTATGTTCTTATTCTGTGTGGACTCCTTAACCTTTGGTGGGGATAAAACTCTAATATGTGTAAAAACACAGATTTCTGTAAATATTTTTGATAAAAATAACACTTGTCATGATTTATTATTTCAAAGAATTTAACTATAATTAACACCAAGTTTTTGTGTATATTTTTAACATATAGCTACATTCTTTTCACAGAATTGCTAGTTAACATTTGTAATTAAATTTAAAGTAGACAAATTTTCTTCTTGATCTGAGAGTGTGAAGATATCTTTGTTTGGGTTAAGTACTATGAAAACAAGGTTTTTCAGTTGCAGTTTTTATATTTGAATATCACTAGCACGAATGATACCTTTTATCATTTTCCTAAAAGTGCATCACTATGTAAATGGTGCTTTATAGAGGCAAAATAAATTCTCACTTAGTATTTGTGAATTTTGTTCTAAGTAATATTTAGAAAGAAAAATTGGTTGTTTCATATTTTGAAAAAGCAGTTAGTTTAAAACTGCCACATCAAATCTTAAGGCTCCATTTCTGCTAGAAAAAGCACTGCCAGCTTTAGATATGCCATCAGTTGTAAATCCATCGTGATTGTTAAAAACAGTATATCATACATCTTAGAATTGACGAATGCAACGCTTATCATTTTTTAATTTGCTTCACATCCAGTCTTTTGGGAAAAAATGGATATGCTAACAGTTGGGATGTTTAAATGATAGTTTGAACAAGGAGATAAAGAGGCAGTATGTATTTATTATGAACAGATGGCACATAATAACAGCTAGTTATTTCCTTCATTACAGGCTTTATTTTATAGTAAAATGTCTGAACGCTAGTACAGAATTAACACTACTTTGGTTAAATTTTTGCATCGCATGTAATCAGTAACTTCGAAGTAACATTAACATTTTTCTACCCCTTCCTTGAAATTGTAAAGTTTATTTAAGTATCATTCTCGGTCTTTTCTGCACTCACATTTTACTACTGTACTTTAGGGAGTTGCATTATATGTGGTTATTGTGTTTTTCAGAATAATTTGATACAGTACATATTACCAATTTTTAAAACTTAATCTATTTTCTCAATAATAGTCTTTCAAGGAAAGTACTTTAAACGTTGCCATATTGAAATCATAATTCTTTGAGTTTTATACTAGGGCTTTCTATATTAAAAATTTTAGAGTGTTTTCTTTTAAAAAGCAAATGTGATGCTGCTCCCCAGTTTTATTTCTCTGATTAAAAAAGATAAAGTTTCACAGCATAGTTTCATGCAATGTAAGTTTTTAGAAAAGGCAGTCAGAGCATTGTTGTAATACTGATTTGGCTTAGTATGGCATTTGCTTATCCAATAAAATCAGGTTTTTTTTTTCATGAAATTGGGGCATAGCATTAGAAATATGTAAATCTTCAGATGCTGCATTTAAAATAAAAAACATAGTAACTAATTCAATTGCTCCTTTCTTCCTTCTATGTGTGATCCTGATTCTGCTGGACTTTCTGCTGAACTTCATGACACCACCACTTGGGATTTTGCCAATTTTTCTTGTCACTTATATTTGGCGTGTTCCAAATGGACTTCATATTTATTGTGTGGTATTATAGCACAATGATAGATTTCCTCAAGGACCACCATCTCAGATGGGCTCACCTATGGGGAGTAGAACAGGTTCTGAAACCCCTCAAGCGCCGATGAGTGGTGTAGGTCCTGTGAGTGGTGGTCCTGGTGGCTTTGGTAGAGGAAGTCAAGGGGGCAACTTTGAAGGCCCTAATAAGCGTCGTAGATACTAAACATTCTTTTATTCCTGGCTATACAGAAGAAAAAAGTCAGTGATACACCTTTATACTTTTATCTGTTACCTGAAAGAAATGATTTTATTGTTAATGTATGTAGACTTAAATTTTTTTTTGTAAAACCTGAGGTTTTTTGTATTTTTCTTTATTATAAGCCTTGTAGATTAGAATGGTAATGATGATGGTCATCATTTTCAATGTTAAAATGTGTTTGTGACTTTAGCTAAATATGAGTATGCCATAGTACTGTGAAATTTATGTAGTTACTTAATCTCAATAAAGAAATCATTTTGGATAATTTAAAAATGTTATTAGTGGTATTCTCTTATGGTCTTACTACACTTTGCTGTAACAGTAATGCTTCAGTTGTTTTAACTAATCTTAACCCTTTAAAAATAAAGATTTTGCTCTTTAGTTTGTGCAAGTAGCTCTAAAGGTAGATGCTTAATGAAAGCTAATAAGCGGGTAGATAGAGCAGTATATTTGGGAGTGGGTGGGTATGGGAGTTTAATTTGTGTAAGCCATTAATGTTCTGTGAAATCAGAGTTGCTGCCTACATTTCATATAGATTCTGAATATTCAAATATTCTAAGGATTATTAAGGATATCTTTGTCCTGTGCTGATTTTTCCAAATAAATCTTTTGAATCTTGAAAAAAAACGTTTGAAGGCAAATCTGTTTTGCTCAAAAAGTAATGTCTAGTTTTAATCTATATCTGTCCACTTATTGTATAGTTAGTGTTAAATTTTCTCAAAAATCAATACCGTTTAGTTACCTGTTAATTAAGGATTTGCTCTGCATTCTTGGTGAAGTAGGCATTACGTGAAAACATAGGTTTCTAGAAACCATCTTGACTGTGCATTGTTGTAAATATTTCTCCATAGTTTGGTCTCTTCAGTAAAACTTGTATGATAGACTGGGACTGTCGCCAAGAACCTCAGTCAGGTGGTGATCTTTAAAAGCAGAGAATAAATTTGAATGAGTATGGTCATAGGCATCTGCTTGGATCCTTCTAATATCAAATACCTAGCTTGAATTTAGATTTTGAAAGGTTGGGAGAAACAGATTTTATCACATTTTAATGTTTATTCCAAAGTATAGTCGTAGCTGTACTTAAGAATTTGTATATTGGTCGTGTGTTTATTTAAAGTATTTATTATACTTAAGGAATGGTACTTTTAACTTAAGCCACAAATCTGAAGTTATTTCTCACATAACCTTTCAGTGTATTAGTATTATTGTGCTATTTAAAACAAATAGTATGTAAGTAGTACCTTTTATTTTTCCATTGTTTCTCTTTTTGATGGAAAGCATATTTTAGAAAGAAATAAATTTGGTTAAAGTCTTACATAAAAGGAGTTGGTTATAATAAAGCATAATTGAGAAACATTGTTTGTACTAATTAAGTTTCTCATGTACTATTTCATGTTGTACTTTTTAACACAACAGAGTGAATGGAATTATTTTCTAGAATTTGCACTATTCTTAGGCTTTTGTTTTTGGCAATTATTTGAAAATAATGATTTGGAGGTTGTAAAATAACAATCAAGGATTATATACATCTTTCTTGAGTACGAGGTGACAGAGACTGGAATTTGCCTTAATTTGTGATGTTAATTGGGTTGTGGGCATCTTAACGTTCATTACAATTTTTAAGTAATATATATTCACTTACGTCTACTTTTCCCATCATCTATATTTTATTCATATAATTCTTAGGTAATTTCTAGCATCGTATTTCACTTCAAAGCTGAATTAAGATTGGGAGAAACTGGATTATTTGATGTTAATACCAACCTACTTTTTGCCAAGGCTGTGAAATTCTGTATAATTCATTCAAGAATGTTTGAAAGCCAGTGCACAAAGAGATCTCTTATTCTCCTGAACATTTTAGTGTCCAGGTTCAACTCTGGTTCCACGAATAGAGTTCTACACAGCTTTTTTCCGGCATCAAGAAAATCCTTGTTCCAGTACTTACAAGTTTACCCTGGGAACAGTCAGCTTCTGAGTGACAGTCAAGTGGAGCATCTCTGAACTCCTAGTTATTTAGTTCTTAGTGTTTTTGTATAGTTAAATTTTGTGGCTGGTTTAGTTTTTCTTTTTTTTTTTCTTGCCAATAAGTATACCAAGGATGATTTTTTAATGTCATTTGCTTAAAGTAGTAGATACAAAAATAAAGAGAAAGTTCAAAATACTAACTTTCGAAATTTAAGTGTGACATCATATCTGCTATAACTTTTTCCATAAAAGATAATGTGAAACAAGTTCAATTTTATAGCATCACAATATTATGTTTCTTTTGTGCCGTGATTTGAAGTAATGAGTTTTACAGTCTTCAGGACTTACAATTCATAGTACTATTTTGTAATTAAACATGCATAAAATAAATGAACATCACTTTTCTAATTGTTTTATTCTAGCACTGTATTTTTGTCAGAATTATCCTTTTGTTTTTGTTTCTTTTGAAAATAGTGCAGTGATTTTCTTGATAGACTCAAATTTTAAAGACCTTTGGCTTGTATTTTGCAAAATTTGATTTATTTTCTTGAGCATTTTGGGTTTTTTACTATCTAAATTTGTGCTGAGCAGTCAGTGAAAGAGATTAAATATTTATTTTTAACTCCAAAATATCAGAGCTATTACAGGGGAAAACATCTGGTTTAGTTGGAATTGCCTTTTAATAGAAATAGGAATTATCAACAAGGGCAGTGAATGAAACTTTGGCTGTTGTTTTCAGACATTAATTGAAATCATACCTTTATAGTTTATTCAGAAACATACTTGTTGACTAAGTAACTTAGTGTTATGTATGTAAAGTCTGTAATAATTGCTAAGTATCAATGTGCATGATTAATAATCACTAATAAATTGAGGTTATGTTGATAATTATAACATAGATTCTGAATGAGAAAAGGGACATAAATGTGTGTTTGAAATAAGTTTTGTGAAAGAATGTGGTCAAATGTGCGGTAAAAGTTTGAAATTTAGTGTTAAATGGTATTAGTCAAAAATATAAAGGGCCAGATCTCTTTGAAAATTAGGGAAAGTTACCTAGAGAGTATGGTGGTATTTATTTTTGTGTGTGTGTTAATAATTTTGTTACAACGTGTAATATATTAAACTATATTCATGGAGTATGAGAGGATACTGGTGATCTAAAAAGTCAGACTTCTTATTTTTAATAAGACAATACCCAATTTAAAAGTTAATGGTTTCTTTTGTGTGGTTAGGTATTTATAGGCATGGACTTCTTCAGGGGTTGGAAATTTATTTCAGAGAAGTAGCAGACTTCATATTATTTCCCCTCCTAAATATTTCAACATACCTCTCTAAAAAATAAGAACAATTTTAGGTCGATGTCATACCAGACAATTTTCTTGTCAAATTAAAAATCAGTCTCTTAATTTATAACTCTAGTATGGATTTATTTCATTGTATGCAAGTATGTATGATTAAATAAACTGGGTCTAGCCTTCTACTTTTAATAGCATTATTTCATTTCCAGCAGCCTTCATAACAATTTTTAAAAATAGGAAATCATTTTCTTGTGTCCACTTTACATGTTTTTTCCTGGAGATGTAAAATGAAGTTTGTGTACTGTTTCCCAAATGAATGTCCATCAAGTAATTAATAGAAAGTTATTCCACAGAAATATTGAATAATTGCAGAAAAATTTTCATGCTATATCTGATCTTTAAAAATCTGGATTTTTAAATAATATCAAAAGCGTGATCTTCTTTATGTTGTAAAAAGTTTAAAGATTTTTTTTTTAATTACTGAAGACCCGACCACAAACCTATGTTAACTTCTGATTTTATTTGACCTTTTTCCTGTAAAACCATGTTTAGATTATCCTTTATCTCTAAAGAGGTTCCTCTTTATTGTTTGATTTTACTATTGTTTAGCTGGTGAAAGCAGTATGTATTTTCTGTGTTTTATGACTTTTTATTTCTTTTGGAGTAATAGAAATTCATTATTTCCAGGTTGAGGCATACTCAGATTCTTTGATAGGAAGCCAGAGTTTCCTAAGTACACTTATACATTTAAAAAAAAAAAAATCTTTTGCTTTATGTATTGAATCACTATTATCACTCCCGGCTCCCCCTATAGATATTTTATTGGAATAATTTGTCAGAATTAGTTCTTTCTTTTGACTTGTCTTTCTGATTTAAAGAAATGAATGTCAAAAGAGATGGTATTCTGTTTGCAGAATTGTGTAAACACAATTTTAGTTCTGTGTCATGGAATATAATCACCCAAATTTCATGTGAGGCACTTCATTCTCAAAATCAAGGCTAGGAGTAAGTATATCTTAGTGAAAGTATGTTTAGTTTGAATGCATGGAGCTGTTCCTTAAATATAGGGTCCTGCATTGCATTGATAGTAATATAAGTTGATCTTTTCACAAATGCTGTCTATAAGTGGTTTGTTGGTGGTGTTAGTGATGTTAAAACTGGTATTTTAATGTAAATTTAATTTAAATTTTATTTTAGTGTTAATCTAAAACTTTGTATTATCTTATTAAGGTAGAATTTATACTTATATGAGCTAGTGTCAAATACTTAAATGAGTGGTCATAGTCATTGTGTTTTATGTTCTTTCTCTGAGTAGATCTCTAATATATACCCTTTCTTTTATGCAAAAGGACATTGTATGTTTGTCAACCAACCAGGCTTATGTGAATGTGAATGACTATGTTTTTGGTTTTGGAAGAACTATGTAAACATAACCTTGGGCTTATTAACTTTTTCATGTTTGTACAAGTTACCTATATTTTTATGCTTATTTAAATTTTTGGTTAATTATATCATACATGAAACTGAAAACATCTTAGTGTACGTTTTGCCGGAATGATTATAATTTTGCTTGGGTGGTTTTACATTAATTAGCTAATGTAAATCATTTCATTCCTTAGATTTAAATGTGTTTGGTATTTTTATTTAATGAGAAAAACAGACAATATTATGATTCATGCTGTATGACATTTAGTAATTTCTGATCTTTTTTGTATTGGAGGCAATCATGAGTAACTTGCTCAGTGGTTACTTAGTCTATTAATTCTTTTGTTGATTAGAACTTTTTGTATGCTCTCAGACTTAAATATTTATGACTTTGAAAAGTATAGGAATTTGAAAATGATAATTGGAGTAATATTTTATAAACTGTTTTCTTAGTGATGTAGAATTTAGGTGGAGTACCATGTCATTTAAGGTTTCACCATTTCCGTTAGTTCATTATGTGATATGTTTTGAGAGAATTTACTTTATATTTGGGACTCCTTGGGCTTAAAATGAAACAGAGGGAAAAAATCCATCCTCTCAATCTGCAGTTCCCAAACCCCAAGCCATGGACAGATACCAGGCCCATGGCCTACCTTTAGGCCTGCCTGTTAGGGACTGGGTGGCAAAGCAGGAGGTGAGTGAGCAAACCTTCATCTGTATTTACAGCCTCTCCCCTATCGCTCCATCTACTCAGGTAGTGACCTGAGTTCCTACCCCTGTTACTTTAGTGGTAGCATTAGATGCTCATAAGAGAGCCTATCCTGTGAAGTGTGCATGTGAGGGATCTAGGTTATTCACTTCTTATGAGAATCTAATGCTTGATGATCCAAGGTGGAACTGTGATGCAGGTGCTGGGGAGCGGCTGCAAATGCAGATTATTAGCAGAGAGGTTTGCTACACAGAGACCATAGTAAGTCAATTGCTTGTAGACTTATATCAAAACCGTCCCTGACCCCTTTCTGTGGAAAAATTTGGCTTACGTGAAACTTGTTCTTGTACCAAAATGGTTGGGGACCACTGCTCTAAATTAAAGACAGCAGACGCATAGGCATCCATCTAACTCATTGGTTCTCAAACTTTAGCATGTTGCATGTATTAGAATCACCTGGGAAGTTCATTAAACTATACAGCTGTCTTTTTTCACCAGGTATCAGTAGTCCTCAGTTGGAGCCAAAGTATGTGCATTTCTAAGTTCACAGGTGATGGTGCTGCTGCAGGTTGGGGACCTGTCTTGAAGAACCTTTAAAACATTGTTTCTCAAAAGAGACATACTATTTTTGGCTGTGTGGTCTTTGTTGTGATAAGAGTGCTGTCCCAGTAAACTGTAGTGTAAGATCCCTGACCGGTCATTTGAGACAATAAAACAACCCCCCCCACCCCCCACACACACACATTTCTAGCTATTGCCAATTGACAAGCACCTCAAATGTTCATTATTTTTGTTTAGTAAATATAATGCAAAAAATATATTGATTAGGCTTTCTAGGGTCTTATTTTTGTATTCAGAAACCTAGTTAATTCCAGTAAACAGAAAATATATGGAACAAATTTTGAAAATGTAAAAGTTTTCTCATCTGTCACTACTGGTATGAATGATAAAACAGTGTAATAATCTGTTGTTTTTATCAGTGTATTTGGACATGCTTATGCCTGATGGATGAAAGTGTTGGAAAATCATTTTGGTCTTTGCTTAACTATCCTGATAAATGTGAATAGAATAATAACATGAATAGCTTGATAACAGTTTTGGTGGATTAAAATAATGGCCTTTATGTTTAAGCTTGTCTTATTTTTCTAGATTGAAGGTAAAAGTTGATGTGTTTTCTAAGACTGAGTATATTTACTATCATAATTTCATTTCCTTTGTAGCTTTGAATATATGTATGTGTGTGAATCAGATCATTCAGAAAAATACTGTACATTACAAATTAAATTGGTTCATAATGAGAGTACATAGTTGCTATTTTGACAATAGTTTGTGTTTTTGTTTTTTCAGTTTTTGGCCAGGGCCAGGTTTGAACCCACTACCTCTGGTATATGGGGCCGGCACCCTGCTCCTTTGAGCCACAGGCACCACCTGACAATAGTTTTGTTTGTTTGTTTGTTTGTTTTTTTAAGATAGTGTGACTATAATAGTGCAAAGAAACAGTTACCCAATTTAAGCCTTTTAATATTTAAGAAGTTATGTTTCTAGAATATTTCTTTGATGTATATATGCTAAGAATATCTACATGTAAGAAACACTTTAAGTATAGAACTTATTTCTGATTATAATCCAGATAATCACTTGGGTTCCTCTTTGATTCTGCAGAAAAGCTGTATTCACATTCTTAATTTCTGCCTTGCAATATAATGTGCTTAATGTATGTCCTGTGGTTTGTGCTACAAGCAGGGGTGTCCAACCTGGCCCAAAGGCCCACAGGACTGTTTTGCTTATTTGTAATGTCAGACCTTTTTATTTTTGCTCATCAGCTTCCTTTAGTGTTTGTGTATTTAGTGTGTGGTCCTAGACAACTCTTACTCTTCCAGAGTGTGGCAGAAAAGAAAAATGGTTGGATGCCCTTTTGGAGATAAGGTAAAGTAAGATATAGGGAGAGGTTCAAATCATGAACTTTTGGTCCTGGATACTCTCTCCATTGGTTGAAAATTGGAATTTTATAATTTGAATTACTTTGGAATCACTTGACTAACACAGAAGGCAACTACTCCATCACAATCAGTTTCTGTTTTTTATAGGTCATAAATGTAGCATAGATACACTTGTTAAATAATTTAGCAACATTTGAATTTCTCTAAGCTATATACTGACTTCTGTAGTTGGCTAAGTTGACAATAGTTTCTTTCAGTCTGGGCACTGGGGATACAGCTGTGAAGACAGTAAGCCAATCCTTTATCCCCATGGCATATTTGTTTTAGACCTAGAGGAACAAATAGTGACATATAGTAGAAATAATCTTACCATGTAAGTATAAGGATAGGGAAAATGACAGCTACTATTTTAGGTAAGGAGTCTAGAAAGTAGCCATCTGAGGGTATAAAAGGGAAAACGATCTGTATGATTTAAACTGTGCTTATTAAATAAACTAGTTAAGTCAGTAGGTGCAGTAATTCTCTGTCTAGAGCTTAGAGCTGCACTGTCCAGTGGTGGTCACATGTGGCAGTTGAATCCTTAAGATAGGATAAGATAAGTGAGATGAGGAACTAAATTTTTAATTTTATTGTAACTTACATTCATTTATTTGTAGAGTATTAAGCATACTTTAAACAACTTTTGCATCTTCAATTTTATGTAATCTAAATACAGATCACTATTTTGGAAGAAAAAATTTTCACCAGAATTAGATTGGCAAGTGTAGTATGATGGAAAAAATGTAAAAATATCTCAATTTTTTAATATGGTTACATGTTGAAGTGATATTTTGGATATAATGGGTCAATAAAATAAACTATCAAGCTAATTTTACCTGTTGGTTTTCTTTCTTTCATACAGCTTCTAGGAAATTTAAGATTTCACATGTGGTTTACATAATTTTTCCTCAAGAGAACACTAGTCTAGAAAAATAACCATCACATTTTTTTTACTTTTCATGATTGTAGTCCCAGAAGCCTATTGCATAGATTGTAAGTTATGTAATTTATTTGTTACCTGTAAAAGTGAACAATTGTAAGGTTGAAGTTTGTTGAGTATATATTCACTGTTAACTGTCAGTGTGAAGTAAATTTTCTGCTATAATTCCTTTATGTTTGGTGTAGTACAAGGAAGAAGTTTGAGCACCACGTTATCAGGAAATAAATTGTACGCCTTAATGTTTCCATACCCTTTCATGTTACTTTTGTGTATACTATTGACTTGATACTGTTCAATTTAAAGCAATACTTGAGTACTGAAAAGATTTTGTCATACAATATTTCTCTTAAACTTTTGTTTTTTGTTTACATATTTGTATATTTTATTCCATCTAGAATGTCAGAGTTATGGACCTTATCATTTAGTAATTCTCATTTTCTAGCCCTTATTAAATGTTTTCTTGCTGAATGAATGACACCAACTGTGAGACAAAGCACAGAGTTGATTAATGAGGATACAAAAATGAACAAAATATGGTCTCCACTCTCTTGGGATTTGAAGTTGAATGGGTATATGTAGAACTGTAAGGAAACTGTTTGACCAAGTTGTCGTAATAAAGGGAACAGAAAATATTCTGAAAACCTAGAAGTAAACATTCACTTACTTGAGGGGGAAACCAGGAAAACTTAACTAATATGATATATAACCTTTGAGCAGGTCTTTAAGGTGAGTGGATACATTTTACAATTGTAGGTTTTTTGGAGGGAAAGGGTAAGGAGGGTTGTGGGATGGCAAGATGATGGGGTCACAAGGACTAATGGCAGTGAGTGGAAATCCTGAGGGGCAGAAAGCTGGCTAAATGGGAGGATGAGGAAGGTAAGATGTAAAGAGCACAGAAGTAGGGATAAGATCTATGTTAAAAGTAGATTTGATCTTCACCTTTTAAGTGACTAGGAGTCAGGACAGTTCTTTTAAGTATAAGGGTGACGGATCAAAAGTAATGGTCTAGAAAGCAGGGAGACCACATAGGTTACTGATCATCTTCATCTCTGTCCATGATTTTTTAAAATGATCTTTAGTGACAATGAGGATTGTTCAGATTTCAGACCTGAACAATTCAGAGGGAGATAGGTGATGCAGAGTGTTCCAGGGGGTTCTACTTTGAATGGTGGGTTGAGGATGCTACTACTAATAATTGAAACACCAAAGGTAAGTGTGTTCAGAATCGAGGGTGAGACTGTATAGCTGCCAGGGGAAGGTACAGTCTTTGGATTTTTTAATATTTTGGTTTTCAGTGCTGTTAGGTGGTTCTTTGTGATTTTTAAAACTTTAGAAAACTTTTCTGCCTAGGGGTAAATACATTCTCTTGAGGAACTCAAGGACTACGAAACCCTTGTAATGTCCTAGTTTTACTTTTACTCTTGCAATTTATTTTCCATAAAATAGCCCCATTGCATGGGCGGTGCCAGTAGTTCACTCAGTGGGTAGTGCTGGCCCACATATACCGAGGTTGGCGGGTTCGAACCTGGCCCAACCCAGGCCAGCTAAAACAACAATGGCAACAACAACAACAACAAAATAGTGGAATGTTGTGGTGGGCACCTTTTGTCCCAGCTACTTGGGAGGCTGAGGCAAGAGAATTGCTTAAGCCCAAGAGTTGGAGGTTGCTGTGAGCTGTGACGCCACTGTGCTCTACCCAGGACAACAGCTTGAGACTCTGTCACCAAAAAAAAAAAAAAAAAATACCATTGCATCCTGATCCCTTTCCTTTTTCAAATGCTGTAGCTGTTCCACCTATATTGTAGACCACAGGACCTTACCTGATTTGATCTCAGTGCACCTTTGCAACCCTATCTACTCTGCCCCCCTGCTCAAACTCTAAGGTGATTTTTCTGTCACATATTTTTTACGTATCTTATAGGAGAGCCTTTCTCAGTAGAATTTCACATAATTTTACTAGTATATTATTTGCTTCTAATACCAAAATTATAGTCATCCTTACGCTGATCTGAGAAAGAATGGGATAATAGCATGTATTTAAGAGTAGAGTTTTTAGTACCAGTTAAGATGTGTGGTTGAGAATCCCAGATTTTTTATTCATTCAATAAATCTTTACTGAGTTTTTTTGTCTCAGCCTAACAGTGAGGAAGATAGATGTCATTTCTACCTTCGTTGAGTTTGGAGGTCCATAGGTGGCAAGAGAAATCATTGGAAAAAAGTCCCTAAGGAAATTCTTAGGCAGCTCCATCATTGTACTAAGGTTCAGAACAAGAACAGCCAGCGAGTGAGTTTCTCTGTTTTCAATATAAATTGTTGGAAGATTATGCGTCCTGTCTTAGGGCCTGGGGTGGATGAATGGGAGCCAAGAAATCCTGCTTTGAGACTGGTGAGTGGGTAAGGTTGACTGTATTGTTCAATTTCTAGCAACTGAAATAAAATTAAAAACTAAAATTACATTGTATGTTCTGTGTATTGGCTATATCAAATGCAGTGGTATTTGGCCGAACTTCAAACATTAAGAAGACCAGAAGAACCTAGAAGTAAGTTAAAGAGCTTACCTAAAAGTCTTTGTAGGAAAAGTAGCCTTTCTTCATTGAGTATAAAATGAAGGCTACTGATTTTATTAGTTTGCATGTTTTTGCACCTTTGGTATACAACCAAGAGATAACAAGCAACAAAAGCAGGAAAGGCTGACTGCTTAGGAGCATATTGGCAGGTCTAGTGAAATGAAGCCACTTAAACTCATTGTTGATGTGATACATACTTCCATAGGTATTTCTTATATGGACTTCTCCAGATGTCAGTGGTCTAATTATGTTTATTCTTCTAGTAATTGGACTTTAAAGTGATAAAGCAGTTAAGATTTCTAGGAGAAATGATTTGAGTAAAAATTGTATGTGATAAAGGGAACACCTAATCCCTCTGGTAGATTTAATAAGTACATTGGGTATTATGCCAACATAGATTGAAAAAAATACCTTTTACTGGCACGGTGCCTGTGGCTCAATGGGCTAAGGCGCCAGCCACGTACACCTGAGCTGGCGGGTTCGAATCCAGCCTGGGCCCGCCAAACAACAATGGTGGCTGCAACCAAAAAATGGCCTGGCGTTGTGGTGGGCGCCTGTAGTCCCAGCTACTTGGGAGGCGGAGGCAGGAGACTCGCTTAAGCCTAGGAATTGTGAGCTATGATGCCATGTCACTCTATCCAGGGTGACAGCTTGAGGCTCTGTCTCAAAAAAAAACCAAAAACGCTTATTTATTAAGAGGAAGATTAAGCATCTACTCTGCCAGGCATTGAAATCCTCCGTTGGCCAAGCACAGTCCCGATGCTTAAGGAAAAGGGAACATGACCGAGGCCTGCAGACTCTGACCCTGTCGGCTCCTTTAGTCTGTCTCCCCCCCCTTCTACCTCCTAGGACAACTGAGTCATGTCCCAGGGCCATCCTGGCCTCTTTCTGGGAACATTCCCAGTACACTCCCCAGGCTGGAGTTTTGCTTTAGTGTTTCCCTCTTTTTTGCCTAGAATCCTCTTTCACCAGATTTTTGCCTGGTTCACCCTCTCTCATCTCCTTCAAGTCATCAAGTTATCACCCGTTAGGACTTTTTTTTTTTTTTTTTTTTGAGACAGAGCCTCAAGCTGTCGCCCTGGATAGAGTGCTGTGGCATCACAGCTCACAGCAACCTCCAATTCCTGGGCTCAAGCGAGTCTCCTGCCTCTGCCTCCCAAGTAGCTGGGAC
>CAUYON010163412.1:0-24398 GCA_963573935.1 Arctocebus calabarensis | reverse complement strand
GTTTAAAAGTTTTCATTTGCCATTTTGGAACCATAAATTTTTTTTTTTTTGAGACAGAGCCTCAAGCTGTCACCCTGGATAGAGTGCCATGGCATCACAGCTCATAGCAACCTCCGATTCCTGGGGTCAAGCGAGTCTCTTGCCTCTGCCTCCCAAGTAGCTGGGACTACAGGCGCCCGCCACAACACCCGGCCATTTTTTGGGTGCAGCCGTCATTGTTGTTTGGCAGGTCCTGAGGCTGGATTCGAACCCACCAGCTCAGGTGTACGTGGCTGGCGCCTTAGCCCATTGAGCCACAGGCGCCAAGCTGGGAACCATAAATTTTAAGATCAACTTTAAGATTTGCCTAATTTTTGTTTTGGGTGCAGCCGTCATTGTTGTTTGGCGGGCCCAGGCTGGATTCGAACCCGCCAGCTTAGGTGTACATGGCAGGCACCTTAGGCCGCTGAGCCACAGGCGCCGAGCCTCGAGATCTTTAAAGTATGGCAATGGAGCTTTAATAGGGATTGCATTAAAATTATATATTACTTTGGGTAGTATGGACATTTTAACAATGTTGATTCTTCCCAGCCATGAGCATGGTATGTTTTTCCATTTGTTAACATCTTCAGCTATTTCTTTTCTTAGAGTTTCATAGTTCTCTTTATAGAGATCTTTCACGTCCTTTGTTAGGTATACCTAACTCCCAAATATTTCATCTTCTTTGGCACTCCTGTGAACGGAATAGAGTCCTTGACTGTTTTTTTAGCTTGGCTATTGTTAGTATATATAAAGGCTACCAATTTATGAGTGTTGATTTTGTAACCTGAGACATTGCTGTATTCCTTGATCACTTCTAACAGTTTTGTAGTAGAATCCCTGGTGTTTTTCAGATATACAATTATATCATCTGTGAAGAGTAAAAGTTGGATCTCTTCTGACCCTATATGGATACCCTTGATCGCCTTTTCTTCCCTAATTGCAGTGCTAAAACTTCCATTACAATGTTAAAGGGAGTGGAGACAATGGGCAACCTTTCCTGGTTCCTGATCTGAGCGGAAATGATTTCAACTTAATTCCATTCAATACGATATTGGCTTTGGGTTTGCTGTAGATGGCCTCTATCAGTTTAAGAAATGTCCCTTCTATACCAATTTTCTTGAGTGTTCTGATGATGAAGGGATGCCGGATATTATCAAAAGCTTTTTGTGCATCAATTGAGAGAATCATATGGTCTTTGTTTTTTAATTTATGTGCTGAATTATATTTATAGATTTACGTATATTGAACCAGCCTTGAGATCCTGGGATAAAAACCCACTTGGTCATGGTGTATAATTTGTTTCATGTGTTGCTGGATTCAGTTTGTTAAGATCTTGTTGAATATTTTTGCATCAATATTCATTAGTGATATTGATCTATAGTTTTTTTTTCTTATTGGGTCTTTTTCTGGTTTGGGGATCAAGGTGATGTTTGCTTCATAGAATGTGTTCCTTCTTCTTCTATATTTGGAAAAGGTTGAGTAATATAGGTACTAGTTCTTCTTTAAAGGTTTGGTAGAATTCTGACGTGAAGCCATCTGGTCCCGGGCTTTTCTTTTTAGGGAGATTTTGTATAGTTAATGCTATTTCAGAACTTGATATAGGCCTGTTCAACATTTCTACTTCATTCTGGCTAAGTCTTGGGAGGTGGCATGCTTCCAAATATTGATTAGTTTCCTTCAGATTTTCATATTTCTGAGAATAAAGTTTCTTGAAATATTCATTAAGGATTTTTTTAATTTCTGAGGGGTCTGCTGTTATTTTGTCTTTACCATTTCTGATTGGTGAAAGTAGAGATTTTACTCTTTTTTTCCTGGTTAGGTTAGCCAAAGATTTATCTATTTTATTGACCTTTTCAAAAACCAACTTTCTGATTTGTCAATCTGTTGTTTTCAACAGATAATTCTTTTGTTCTCAATTTCATTTAATTCTGCTGTAATTTTGGTTATTTCTTTTCTTCTGCTGGGTTTGGGATTGGAATGTTCTCTTTTTCCAGTTGCTTGAGATGTCCCATTAAGTTGTTAACTTCCCCTCTCCCTGTTCTCTTGAGGAAGGCTTGCAGAGCTATAAATTTCCCTCTTAGGACTGCCTTTGCAGTATCCCAGAGATTCTGATAATTAGTGTCTTTGTTGTTGTTTTGTTCCAAAAATTTGGTAATTTTTTTCTTAATCTCGTCTGTGACCCGTCTATCATTCAGCATAAGGTTATTTAACTTCCATGTTTTTTTTTCTTCAGTTCTTTTTTAATTTTTATTAAATCATAATTGTGTACTTTAGTGCAATCATGGGGCACAATGTGCTGACTTCATGCTTCCATGTTTTTGTATGAGTATGCTGATTCCTGTTATTGAGTTCAACTTTTATTCCATGATGGTCCAAGAAGATCCAATAATTCTTTTGTTCTTTTATCTTTTCAATAATTTCTGTTCTTTTAAATTTGCTGAGGTTAGACTTGTGACCTATGATGTGATCGATTTGGAGTACGTTCTGTGGGCTGTTGAGAAGAATGTGTATTCAGTTTTGTTAGGATGAAATGTTCTGTAGATGTCTGTTAAATCCAAATGTTGAATGGTTGAGTTTAAATCTAAAATTTCTTTGCTTAACTTCTTATTGGAGCTTATTGGAGCTAAGAGAATCTATCCAACATTGCTAAAGGAGTGTTCAAATCTCTGACTACTATGGAGCTGGAAGAAACCAAGTTGCTCATATCTGTTAACGTTTTTCTTATAAATTGAGGTGTATTCTGGTTGGGGGCATAAATATTAATAATTGAAATCTCATCATATTGAGTATTACCCTTAACAAATATGAAGTGTCCATCCTTATCCTTCCTTAAACTTTTGTTGGTTTAAAGCCTGTTGTATCTGTGAATAGGTTAAAGCCTATTTGTACCTGCTTTTTTCTGCTTTCCATTTGCCTGGAATATAGATGACCAACCCTTCACCCCGAGTCTATATTTGTCTTTTAACCTAAGATGAGATTCTTGTATGCAGCAGATATCTGGCCTGAGATTTTTGTATCCAGTCAGCCAACCTGTGTCTCTTTAGAGGACAATTTAAGCCATTCACATTAATTGAGAATATTGATAAGCCTGGTAGAATTTTGGGTATCGAGTTTTTTGAAAGTCCAGTGGACATTTTTAATCCTTTCACCATTGTGGAAGTTGGAATTTGGTCAAAAGTTTCTGAGTGAGTTTACTTTTGTGGCGGAGGATTGCACTGGTCATTGTGGAGGATAGGTCTGAGACTATCCTGGAGAGCTGGTTTAGTTATGGCAAATTTCTTCAACATGTGAATGACATTAAAATATTTAATTTCTCCATTATAAATGAAACTCAATTTCACTGGATACAGGATCCTGGGTTGAAAGTTATTTTGTTTTAGGAGATTAAAAGTCGATGACCACCCTCTTCTAGCTTGAAAGGTTTCAGCAGAGAGATCTGCAGTCATTCTAATATTCTTCCCCTTGTAGGTTATGGTTTTCTTATGTCAGGCTGCTTTCAGAATTTTCTCCTTCATATTAACTTTAGTGAAGTTAATTATGATGTGCCTGGGGGATGTCTTATTTGAGTTGAGTCGTGCTGGGGTTCTGAAACTGTCTGCTATCTGAATTTCAGCATCTCTTGGCATTCTGGAAAGTTCTCTTTCATAATCTCATGAAGAAGAGCCTTTGTGCCTTGTGAAGCCACTTCGTCGCCTTCAGGGATCCCTATAAGGCAAATACTGGTTTTCTTCAAATTATCCCAGAGCTCTCTGAGACAATGATCTGTTTTTGCTCTCCATTTCTCTTCCTCTTTTGAGAGTTTGTGAGCGTTCGAAAACTTTGTCTTGAATGTCAGAAATCCTTTCTTCTGCTTGCTCTATTCTGTTACCGAGGGATTCTACTGTATTTCTCAGATCTTTGAGGGCTGCAGATTCTTATCTCAGTGTGTCAAAATCTTTGATGATTTTGTCTTTGAATTCATTGAATTCTTGAGACAACTTTTGAAATGCTCTTTGAATTTCTAATTCCAACTTTTCCTCCATTCTATTAATCTTATTTGTGATCCAAATTCTGAATTTGATTTCTGACATCTCAGCCATTCGTTTATGAATGGGATCTTCTCTTGTGTCTGCCTTGCCATTCCTTGGGGGAGTTGATCTACTCTGGTTATTCATGTTATTGGAGTTTTTCCACTGATTCCGCTCCATGATTATTTTACACCAATTGGCTAGATGAACAGATAAGGTGAAGTTGGGTTGGGGGCTCCTGGAGTAGTGATTAACCAGCCCTTTGCCTAAAAGCTGAGATTGGTATTGGTACCTTTTCCCCTAGAGCTGTACAAAGGACCCATACAGTGCTATGGCCTGAGACACTGGGGACCTGTTTGGTGTGGTGCAGCTAAGTGGCTCTGTCTTGTTTTCAGCTGGTCTCTGTCCTACCCTAGTGAATCAGTTACTCTGGATTGAAGTCTCAGCTATGGAGAAATATCAGCAATTAAGTCATCCCACACACCACGGGCAACAACTGGAAAAGGAAAATCAAACCTTCCCACAACCACACACCCAGGATACCACTTTGGATAGTACTTGGGTGATTGGCCCAGTTCAAGAGGTCCAAATCAATTGTCCCAGTCAGCACTGGTCTCAGGTGGGAGAGTTCAAAAGGTCTCCAGCAACTAGATAGCAGGGGTCTGCTGGCAGGTCCTTTATTGAGAATATTGATAAATGGGGTGGGATTGGATTCATGTTGTGTGGGGCTCTGCCTTGTTTTATCTTGTGGGCCATTGTGGTAGCTAGGCTTTGTCCTTAGGTTTCCAGGTGTCATTGTTTTCCTGGGAGACTATTGTGTTGATCTGTGGACAGCACAGATCTGAGTACTTCCTGTAGAGCTAAGTTTTGTATTGGCAGATTTCTCAGTATTTGCTTGTTAGTAAAGTATTTGATTTCTCCATCAAAAATGAAATTTAGTTTTGTAGTATACAGACTCTTAGGCTAGCACTAGTTGTTTTGTTTAAGAAGATTGAAGGTATGAGCCCACTGTCTTTGGCTTGTAAAGTTCCCCCTGAGAAGTCAGCTGTTAACCTGATGTTTTGCCCGTGTAGGTCAGCTGCTGTTTACTCCTGGCTGCTTATAGAAATTTCTCTTTCATTTTGACTTTGACCTGGTTAATTACAATGGGTCTAGGAGAAACTCTGTTTAAATTGAGTCATCCCAGTGTTTGATATCCATCTTGCAGGTGTATGTCTGAATCTTTAGCAATGCTGGGGAAATTTTCCATTTGAATATCATCAACTAGGAGCTTTTGGGAGTCTCCTCTCCTTCAGGGATAGCTATAATTCATATGTTTATACGTTTCATGTAGTTCCATGACTCTCCTAACAGATTGCTCTGCTTTTCTGCCTCTTACGACTGAGTTAGCGCAAGAGCCTTGTTGTGAAGCTTTGAGATTCATTCTTCTCCATAGTTTAATCTATTGTTGAATCTTTCTACTACATTTTGAAACTCCATGAATTTCTCCTTCAATACTTTAAAATCATTTATATCCTTTCTGATTTTTTCCAGATCCTTAGAGACTGTCTTTTCATTTTATTAAATTTCTTGGGACTTTTTTTTTTTTGAGACAGAGTCTTATTATGTTGCCCTCGGTAGAGTGTTATGGCATCAAAGCTCACAGCAACCTCAAACTCTTGGGCTTCAACAATTCTTTTGCCTCAGCCTCCCAAGAAGCTGGGACTATAGGTGCCTGCTACAACGCCTGGCTATTTTTGTTGTTGTTGTTGCAGTTGTCGTCGTTGTTTAGCAGGCCCAGGCCAGGTTCAAACACCAGCTGGTGCCCTATCCACTGAGCAATGGACATCGAGCTGTTGGGACATTATTTTGGACCTCTTTTTGCTGGTTTTCCACTTTCCCTTCAATTCCCTTAAATGCCTTCCACAATATGAATTCTATTTCTATCATTTCCAAAAACTCTTTTGTTTTTGTTTTTTTTTGTTTTTTTTTTTTTTGAAGGCCACTGACTTGATTAATCTAAAAAACTTTACAGGGACAGTGACTGTTCTTCTCCAAGTGGAGCCAAATTACATCAAACAGACCAGAGGTTAAAGCAGGTGGTGAGGGAAGGGACCAGGAATCCACTCAGGAAAACTGGTAACTGCTAACATGTTAACTGGTAACTGCTAACATGGTAGAGGAAGGAAAAGGTAGATGCATTCAAAAGCAAGAATTCCATAAAAATTGACATGTTGAGGGGAGAAAAATCCCAAAAGATCCTGGAGTACATCGGAGGTGACTGCAACAACAGCAGTCATTTCCTTTGTAAAGGATAAAGAAGGATTCCCCACTCAGCGACAAATTCTGGAGACTGAATCCTGGGGTTGGGGATTGAGGGATCCCCAGAGACCATCCCAAGAAGGCGTCACACCACTCTTCAAGGCATACAAAGCAATCTCAGGAATACTTGGTATTGGCGCCACTTGTGTCCTTCAGTCATTTCCAAAAGAGGTCTACATCTTTCTTGAGCACCAGAACTGGCCAAGCACCACATATGCCTTGTCAAAGCCCCTTTCCTCCAGTTTCTTGCCTACGACTTCACCAATCCCCAGCTAAGCATCCCACTGGCTTTTCCTCCAAGGTCTCTGCTACGCAGTCTCAGTGCTTCGGGGAGGTTGTCTCCTGTGCTGGGTTTAATCGGCACCTCCAGTTCCTCTAACAGTTCCTTGTACCACCCGGCCCTTCCGGTTGATCCATTTCCCAAAATTCTTAATAGTTGGCATCTTCTATAGTAGCTCCACTGTGATTTCTGCAGAAGTTGATCTGTTCTGGTTCTTCATGTAGCCAGACTTTTTTTCTGGTTTCTCCTCATGTGTTGTTTCTTCTTTATTTCCTCCCCCTACTTTCTCTCTTTTCCTCCTCTCTTTGTTCTCTAGCTCTGGGCTTTGGGGTTACAGTGACATATTATCCTCCTAGTTATCTGGAAGAGTTAAAAGAATTATTTTTAGAGAGAACACTATGTGGTGCTCCAGGATCAGCAGAGACAGTGGTGGTGGAGGATTTTGGTGTCTCTAATCCCTTACCAATTCCGTTTGCAGCCTCTGCCCCTGGGTCACCTGACTTCCCTTCATCTGCTCCTCCTATTGTCTTTCCTTCCTTACTGTCTTTTTCTGCTCTGGTGTCCTATGCTATCATTCTGCGCCTTAACAATGCTGTTTCTGAGTGGGATGATCCAGATGGTGGTGGCTGGTATCTCTTTTTTCTCCAACTTCCTGGAGGAGGCTGGTGGGAAAATGCCTCTAGGTGGCCATTTTGGAGCACTCTTGAAGGAGTCATATTTGGTTCGAAATCTCCTAAGCTGCCTTGAAACACATCCCAAGGCTCTGTAGTGGAGAAAATGGCCTGGAAAAAAAATGTTTTTTATCTCTTCAAAACCTCCTTCCTCTTTTTGAGAATTAAAACCTACCTCTTCTTTATTTTTGAAGGAGACTTGTCAGATACAATATTCTTGTTTGACAAGATTTTTTTTGTTATTTGTTTTTTGGCACTTTAAATATATGATTCTACTCCTTTATGGTCTGTAAAAATTTCCACTGAGATATCTATTGATAATGTTATGGAAACTCACTTGTCTGTGGTGAATAGCTTTTTTCTTACTGCTTTTAGGATTCTTTCATTGTCTTTGACTTTTTAAACTGTCTCTTGGTATGTTTCTCTCTCTCTCTCTTTTTTTTTAAACACAGTCTTATTTGTCATCCAGGCTGGAGTGCAGTGGCATCATCAAAACTCACTGCACCCTCTAACTCCTGGGCCAAAGTGATATTCCTGCCTCAGCCTCCCTAATAGCTGAGACTATGGACATATGCCACTCTGCTCCATTTTATTTTATTTTATTTTATTTTATTTTTTGTAGAGATGGCATCTTGCTGTTGCCCACTCTAGTTTCAAACTCTTGACCTCAAGTCATCCTCCCACCTTGGTCTTTCAACATGCTAGGATTACAGGTGTGAGCCACCATACCCAGCCATTGCGGTTTTTTTGTTTGTTTTTTTCGATTTATCATAGTTGGGGTGCTTTGAGCTTATTGAGTCTGTATGTCCATTTCTTTATTCAGATTTTGGAGGTTTCCAGCCATTATTTCTTCAGTAAAAGTTTCTGTCCCTTTCTCTCTTCTACTTCAATTCCCGTAATAAACACAATGATCTGTTTGTTGGTGTCTCATAAGTCCCTTAGGCTGTTTTCATATTTCTTCATTCTTTATTTCCCTTTCTTCCTCTGGCTCAGTGATTTCAAATGACCTGTTTTCAGGTTCACTCATTCTTTCTTCTGCCTGATATAGTCTAATGTTGAACTTTTAATTAATTTTTTCGTCAGTTATTGTTTTCTTCTGCTCTAGAATTTGGCTCTGTCTTTATAGTTTCTTTTTGTTGACATTTTTAGTTTGTTTATGTAGTTTCCTGATTTTGTTTAGTTGTCTGTGCTCTTTTTTAGCTCATTGAACATTTTTAGACAGTTATTTTAATTTTTTGTTGGGCAGTTCCATTGATCTGCATTTCCTTTGGTTTGGTATCTGGAGTTTTGTATTGTTTCTTTAATTGGGCCGTGTTTCTCTGTTTCTTTGTATGCCTTAGAAATTTTTATTGGGATTTAGCTATTTGAAAAAAACAAACACACTCCCAATCTTTGCTTACTGTCTTTGATCAGCCTGGCTTAAGACTTTAGGATTTCTCAAATCTTTCCTGATCTCTTAGTGCCCCTGCTGTCTGCTTGCAAAACTGTAGCTCTGACATGCTACTTGTCTCTTTTCAGGGGCTTTCAAACTCAGGTGCCTATCCTGTCAGTGGTTTGAGTAAGGTGACACAGACACTAGTGCCTCAGGCAGCCTCCCTAAAGCCATAATGTTGAAATCATGGTCTACTCTTTTGTTTGCATCCCAAGGGAAGAGTCCTAGTATGGTGATAAAGGGGAGAAAATTTTCTCTTTCTTTACCTATGCTTGGTTCATGGCTAAGTCATGAGTCTCCTATAATAAAACAAGAGAAAAGCATATGCACTTATTTAACGTAAGTTCTGTGTGACATGGAGGCTTTTAGAAGGAAATGAAGACCCAAAGAAATGCCTAAATTTGTGTATGTTTGTGCTGAGTTTGATTAAGAAGTAGATAGTCATGGAGAATAAGATTAGACAAAGTGTATAACCTAATGGTAATAAATTGGAAGATAAGGGTGGTGCCTGTGGCTCAAAAGTGTAAGGCGCTGGCCCTATATACCAGAGGTGGTGGGTTCAAACCCAGCCCTAGACAAAAACTGCAACAAATTGGAAGATATTAGAAAGATTGGTTTGTTTAAATTCTTCTTTGTTATCCTTTATCTGCAGTGATAAGGATGTTCCCTCCTGGGGAGAGCACCTCTTGAGTGAAGGTTGTCATATGTCCTGCTTCAGGGGAAGATCAGAAACTCTTTTTTTAGATTTCATGACTTGCTAAAGGGAAGAAGAATAAGAGAACATATTGTGGTTTGGATGTGTCTCTAAAAGTTCATGTGTTAGACATTTTAATCTCCAGTGTAACAGTATTAAGATGTGTTTAGGTCATAAGGGTTTAATCCTCATGACTATATTAATGGCAGTTATCACGAGAGTGAGTTAATTATTGAGGGAGTAGTAGTAGGTTCCTGATAAAAGAAAGAGTTTGGACCTGGCTTAGTGGCTCATACCTATAATAATTCTAGCTATCTGAAAGCCTGAGGTGGAAGGATCTTGTGAAGTCAGGAGTTTGAGACCAGCTTGAACAAGAGCAAGACTAAAAAAAGAAAGAGAAATTAGCCAGATGTGGTGGCACTTGCCTGTAGTCCCAGCTACCTGGATGACTGAGGCAGGAGGATCACTTGAGCCCAGAGAATTGAGGTTTCTGTGAGCTGTGATGATGCTACTGTACTCAAGCTAGGGCAACAGAGCAAGACTTTGTCTTAAGAAAAATAAAATGAGTTTAGCTTCCTTACTCTTAAATGCATGTATGCTTTCTTGCCCTTTCACCTTTCTCCATGGGATGAAGCAGCAAGAAGGTCATTGTTAGTGCAGGGCTCTCAACCTTGGATTTCTTAGCCTCCAGAACTGTAAGAAATAAATTTCTTTTCTTCATAAATTACTTAGTGTATAGAATTGTTATAGTAACACACCAGGCTAAAATAGAAGGATAGAGAGACTTCCCTTTTTCTTTTGTTTTCCTAAGTGCCAACATATCATGTTTTCTGGTAGCACGTCCTGAATCTCATCAGAGAGTTTCCTCCTGGTTGTTTTGTGCTGGCTGTGCAGGGGGAGGAACATGAACAAGCATGCCAAATGCTGTGAATTTTCCTTCTCCTTTCATAGGAATAGACCTTGGTTTTAGAGTGGCTTGGGTGCTGTTGATTCACAACTGATCTCTAGAGTTGTTACAGTAGTATTATAGTGCACATATTGTTTAAACTCAATATTGCTGTGGTCTCAGGAAGGAAGGCCTATTGCTTACTAGTTTGTTATCTCGATGTCACTCTCACTAGTATTTTTTTTTGTTTTTGAGATGAGTTTCACTATGTTGCCCTCAGTAGAGTGCTATGCTGTCACACCTCACAGCAACCTCAAACTCTTGGGCTTAAGTGATTCTCTTGCCTCGGCTTCCCAAGTAGCTAGGACTACAGGTGCCCATTACAATGCTCAGCTATTTTTTGGTTGTAGTTGTCATTGTTTTTAGCAGGTCCGTGCTGGGTTCAAACCCACCAGCTCCAGTGTATGTGGCTGGTACCCTAGCCGCTGAGCTGTAGGCACTGAGCCACTAGTTTTGCTTTTTGAAGTATGTATTTTGCCAGATAATTTATTTCTCTTTGCAAGATGTGTAAGTAAAAAGAAATCACACATGTAATATTTTGGATTTGAGTAAGGTATTAGATTTTGTCCTTTGTGAAGTTCATGTCTACAAACACAAAATGAAATCTAAATCATTGATCTCACTTTAGAGTTTATGTAGTCTTTTACATTAGAATATAGAAATGAGATTGTAGAATAGTTATATATTAATCCCATCAAACAAGACTATATACTATTTTTTTTTTCAGACAACTGGTGTTTATTATTGTCATCCATTTCAATCTGTTGGTATCTGTGTCAGGCTGGTTGCTGAATATTATTATTACCACTATGTTTGTGTTATTTATATACAGTAGGTTAATGTGTGTATGGAACTAATGTTTCATAAAACAATACATCTACCATATGTGGTCTTCTCTGAGATTTTCTATTCTATTCTATTTCATCTTTTAAAAATGCTAGTTAGCGGGATGGAGGGGGGAATACAACTAGGCATAGTGCCTCGTGCTTATAATCTTAGCACTCTGGGAGACCGAGTCAGGAGGATTGCCTGAACCCAGGAGTCTGTAGCCTGGGGCAACAGAATTAGACTCTGGTTCCGGCCCCCCCCCCCAAAAAAAATACACCAGTTAGGATCCACCAAACGGATTTGATTGTCTACTTATGGCTCATCGATTTCTCTACTACTGGGCTGAGTCCAACAGGTTTGTGTGCCCAACTCATTGTACATCTTGGCTGTCTCCATTTGCTTATTCCCTCGTCACTCATTCATTTATTCAACAAACATTTAGTAACACCTACTCTATGTCAAACAATTTATCCTCAGAGTTCAGTTGCAGATAACAGACACCACCATACTGATTCTAAGCAGGAAGGGATATGATATAGATAATCGAGGGCTGGAGGAGAGGTTTAAAAAAAAAAAGACACAGATAAATGGCTTCAAGAAGATAGAGGTTCATTTCTCTTTCATGTAACATTCTGAGCATATACAGTCCAGGGCCATAGCCTCCATAGCCTCAGTCTTGCCATCATCAACATGGTCCAAGATTATTTTCAAACCTGTTTATTTTTCAAGCAATTAATAAATAGGCGGGCATGACTATAGCCTCTAAGGACTTTTCCAATCCATTGACTAGTCATAGTCACATGGCCACACCTAGCTGCAAGGAAAGCAGGAGAATGTAAGTGTGTATTCTAGGCGGCTGCATGTCCAGATAAAAATCAGGCATGGGCCAGAATCTAGCAGTCTATCCCATGTTTGTGTGTGTGCATGTGTGCACAGATAAATAATATATATATATATATATATTTTTTTTTTTTTTTTTGAGACAGAGCCTCAAGCTGTCACCCTGGATAGAGTGCTGTGGCATCACAGCTCACAGCAACCTCCAATTCCTGGGCTCAAGTGAGTCTCTTGCCTCTGCTTCCCAAGTAGCTGGGACTACAGGACCCCACCACAATGCCCGGCCATTTTTTTGGTTGCAGCTGTCATTGTTGTTTGGCGGGCCGGGCTGGATTCGAACCCGCCTGCTCAGGTGTATGTGGCTGGCGCCTTAGCCCTTTGAGCCACCGGTGCCGAGCCGATAAATACAATACAAAGAGTGAAGTGTGGGGTATGCTTGATTCAGTTTTCATTTCATTTCATTAATTTATTTTTGAGACAGAGTCTTAATTTTGTTGCCCTTGGTAGGGTGCGGTAGCATAGCTCACAGCAACCTCAAACTGTTGAAATCAAAACTTAAGTTTTGAGGAAGATGCAGGCAGATTACAACACAGTGCAGTAAGGAAGAAATAATAAGGTGGGAACAAGGGTTGGTGAAGATTGATAGAGAAGCCTTTCCAGAAAGAACAAACGTCTAAACTAAGATTTAGAGTTCAGTTGAAAGTAGTGTGAGATATTTGGAAAGGGACAGTGGGCAGCAGAACATGAAACACCTTGTAAACTGCTTTATTGTACATTGTATTTTGTTCTATAGTGGTTAAATATTTTGCATATATAATCCTGCTGGGTGTTCTTTGTAACATAGTAAATAATCATATTAGTTGTCTGTACCTCTTAGGCACATAATATAAACACTAATGGAATGAATAGTTACATAGTCATGCTGAAAGGTTAAATAGCAGTCTACTCGGAGAATAATGTTAATAGTCAAGGATAGTGACCTTATATCAAGATGCACATGGGGGAATATGGAGAAAATCAGAATATCAACAGAAGTAACTTAAAGAGATTTTAAAAATAATTTTGTCTAAAGTTCTAAGTCGATTTGCTTCTAAAAAGATTTGCAAAACCACAGTGAGATGCCCTGATACTTCCCCCAGCATGGATGAAATTGAAAAACAAGAACAAAATACCAAGGATATAGAGCAACTGGAATGTCCATGTTTTAACTTAAGAGTGTAAATTAGTATGACCACAATAAAGACTGTTTAGAGATGCCTGCTGAAACTTACTCACTGGTTTAGGATTTTCATTTCTAAGTTACATATACTCAAGAGAAACGTGCATGAATGAACTCTGAAGGAGTCTACAAGAATTTTATAGCAGATTTGTGAGTGAAAAAGTAGATTATAACATTGATCTACAGTAGAATGGTTCAGTTGTGGCATTGTTTCATTCAGTGGGATACTATACAGCAATAAAAAAGCTGACCCAACTACAAGGATGCATTGCTAAGACATGATGAGCAAAAGAAACCAGACACAAAGATTGATTTTATATGAAATTCAAAACAGGCAAAGTTAAGGTATGGTCAGAGTTATGGTAGAAGTCAAAGTTAGAGTTACCTGTAGAGAAGGAAGAGCAGGGAGGAGATTAAGAGCCTTTTGGGGCTGCAAATATGCTGTATCTTGATGTGGACATAAGTATTCTGTATCTTCAGATGTTTATGCTTATGGCTCTGTGTATATACACAGTGAATTTATATGTAGGTATGTAATATAGGCACACATACATACACGTATACTGTGTGTGTACTGTTTGTGCATCTCATGTATGTCATTATGGTTCAAAAAAGATTAAGAAACCCAGGGACAGATGTTTTGTTTTGTTTTGTTTTGTTTTTGTACAGACAGAGTCTCACTTTATCGCCCTTGGTAGAGTGTCGTGGCGTCACACAGCTCACAGCAACCTCCAACTCCTGGGCTTAGGCGATTCTCTTGCCTCAGCTTCCCGAGTAGCTGGGACTACAGGTGCCCACCACAACACCTGGCTATGTTTCTGTTTTGCAGTTTGGCCGAGGTCGGGTTTGAACCCGCCACCTTCGGTATATGGGGCCAGCGCCCTACTCGATGAGCCACAGGCACTGCCCCAGGGACAGTTTTTGCCTGCTTCCACACAAAATACTAGATGATGTGCATTTTCAGTCACAGAATACTAAAAATGGCATTGGTTATTAGGGCCCTGGAGTGATAAGAGATTAATTGCAGAGCTGTTGACTTTTCTCTAGGTTATACATTTCTGTCTTTCTTGCTATTATTTTGTAGCCCTTGGTTGTGATCTATTATTTTCATCCCAAAAGTTGCCAGACCCCTCAAAATAGACTAAATTTAGAGATTCTGATATTTTCCCTAGTAGCTCAGTTTATTGAGGATATTTTGTGTTTTGATTTGTCCATCTTTTTTTTAAATCAAGGCCTGGACTGTAGTCATGTATTCAAATGACCTTTTTTTTTTTTTTTTTAATTCAAATGATTGTAACAGGATTTGTGGTATCTCAAACAAATAGACTTTTATCTTTTTTTAAATAAGCAAAAAATGAGCACGTTCCTATTAAAATAGAGACACCATCCTTTTAATATGTAAGTGCTTTTTGTGTTAAAGTACATAAGTACTTTCAGGATTAATACCCTTTTCAGTTCATGATTGATAGTTGATTTGTACTTGGATCTGCAGTCATTTGATCTTTCTTTCTGATGCCTTTTCTCTTTCTCCCCCCCTTTTTTTTTCTTTTGCGGGGGTAGGGGGTAGTGGGAGTGAAGAATCTTATAGCACTGACCTGAGATTCCAGTTGCTTATATCAATCAGCAGCACCTGTAATGCTCTATATTATTTCTACATCAGTATCTCACGAATCTCTCCTGCATTCCCGGGAGATGATTTCAAAGTACTGTTTCATTCTCTGTAGGAGAAAATGAAGGTACTGGTACTCTTAAGATAAACAACAAAAAAACACAATAAAAACCATATATATACACAACTCCAGTGCTCTGTCAGCCATTTGGAATTAAATTGCAATCATTTTGTCTAAATTGTAATCATTTCTCTACATGACATACTGCTAACCTTAGATATGAAGGAACCTTTATTTCAGTCATAGTTGTTGGTCTACAGAAAGTATAGTTAAATATGTTCAATCCTTTCTGTTCTAGATTTTTAGAGTGAAAGATTCATATACACATTTTGGTCAGAGTATTTTTGAGCCTTGGCATCCTGTGATTTGTTTGAATTTGGTGCATCTTCTCTGCTTTTCCTAAGATATGAAATAAGTGTGTGTGATTTTTTTTTTTAAGTGAAAATTATATTTGGTAATAATTGGTAACTGGTAATATGGACATAGTTGAGAATAATCAATGCACAAAAACATGCCTTTTTTTTTCTTTTTTTTTTAAGGCTAGTCAAGTGAAGCAGTGGGAATGGAAAAAGAACAAAGGAATCTGTAACTGGTTGTGATCAATTAGTTGTAAGCACCACTGCATTTGGACTAGCCGAAAACCTATCTTTTCAGATTCATTTTTTACTTTTCTTGTCTGAAGAAGAAAATTAGTAACATTATATGGTCTCCTCATAATTATGTTGTGGTTTTCGTGAATCACTACTTTAAGTATTCGAAGAGTTGGAATACGAATTCCCTTTTATCTGTAGGAGACATATGTTTCAAGAACCACAATGGATGCCTTACTATAGGTAGTACTATGTCTTAACAGCAAGGGTATAGTCTGAGGAATGCACTATTAGGCAGTTTTGTTGTTTTGTGAACATTACAGAGTATTCACACAACTCTGCTGGTATGGCCTACTCCACACCTTGGCTGTATGAGATAGCCTCTTGCTATTATGCTACACATCTGTACAGCATGTTACTGTACTAACTTCTGTAGGCAGTGGTAATACAATGGTTGAATATTTGTGCATCTAAACATAGAAAAGGTACAGTAAAAATAGAGTTTTAAAATCTTATGGAACCACTTTCATATGTGCAGTCTGTCACTGAAATGTTATGCGCTTCATGATTGTACTATGTTTTTTCCTATATACACAAACCTATGATAAGTTGAATTTATAAATTAGTCACACTAAGAAATTAACAACAGTGAGTCATAATAAAATATAACAATATGCCAGCTTCTTTCTTCTTGTGCTTGGGACTGTTTTTAAGTAAAATAATGGTTACTTGAACACAAGCAGTGCTATATTGTGACAGTTGATCTAACAGTCAATCTGGTAACTCGGTAACTGAGTGACTAACAGGTGGGGAGCCGGGCAGGGATAGCTACACCACACAAAGGGATGATTCATGTCCCAGGTGGAATAGAGAAGGATGGTGTGAGATTTTATCATGCTACTCAAAATGGCACAAAATTTAAAAGTTATGTGTTTACTTCTAGAATTTTCAATTTAATACTTTCAGACCTAGTCAACTGGGGTAACTGAAACCACAGGGAAGGGGAAATTATTGTAATAGAAATTTTATAGGATTCTTTTGGAATATGCCTCTCTGCACCTGACATTCCTTCCTGAGACAGGCCCCCTCCCTGTGAATAAGAGAAAAGGCCAATTATGCTAGACAAAGCCACATAGCTGCTGAACCCAGCTGGGAGGAGTTTCCTTCTTGAGCAGGGAGCTGGCAAAGCCAGGGGCTTGCTTTTTTGCCACCTCCTTTTCTTTACACTGCTTTACTCAGTGGATTACCTGAGGTGGAGGTAGAGCAGAGGGTGTTGCTTTCTGCAGCAGACACTCCCACCAGGAAGGCTGGCGGGTTTTAGGGGAGGAATTGGAGCAGTTGCAAGTCTCCTACTTGGGGGCAGATGCTCTCTAACCCCGGCCACTAACATCAGCTCTGTCCCCTGGAGGCTCAGGTGGCACCACAGCAGTATCCTTGCCTAATGATCCTGTGGAAAGGGAAGGGGTGGTCCTTGTGCCTGGACCCCTCGCAGCTGACTCACAGGAAGTGCTAGAAGAGCTTGGCACTGGGCTCTAAGATTCCGCCCCGCCCGCCTGCCCTCTCCCATGTATGCTTTGCAGTATCTCCAGATAGAACAATGAAGGGCTTCCAAGTTTGCTAAGACTCCCAGGGAAATTCTTTGGCTTTCTCCAATAGTCGTCAAAATGTTCAGCCACCGACTTTCCCAAGAAGCTGTTATTTAAAAAACCTTTCCTTTGTGGATTGCTTTGTCTGAAGATCCTCAGGGTGACCATGGTTCAGCGCTTTAGCCTCAGGAGGCAGCTATCCAAGGTGGGTCGGGAGTTTTGTGTGTTTGTGGAGGGGAAACTCTCACTTGCTTCGGCATGGTTCCTTTTTCTCTGGAACTGCTCTGTCAAGCCTGCTGACCTCCAGCGCTAAGGAGGGGCTGGGGGAGAAAGCGCTGTCTTTTGTTCTTTCATCTGACAGACACAAAGCTTGAAGGCTGACTGCACCGGCAACCCCAGATTGTGTTCCCCTAGAACGACAGCTGTCATCTGAATTTGGGCGAAGTTGTAGTTTGCTCTAAAGATAGAATTTCCAGAAGGGTGTGTGTGAAAGAGAGAGAATTGTGGGTTGACAGTGTGTATTGAATTAGGAATTCATCTAGCAGTTTGTGGAGCAAGAGGAGAAAGCCTTCTTGGTCTGTAAAATCAGTACTTTCATATAAATTTCACGATTAAGCTGGTAAAAACTACCACAAAACAGTTCAGTAAGTAAGACCTACATGAAAATGTTAAAATGAGTGGTTGTGTTGAGAAACTCACATGCTTAATGAAAAAGTGTGTAAAAAGCAATTACTAGGAAGCTCACCAAACAATTTTTACAGAGTTCTGATTGAAGAGTAGTTTTGGTGGGTACAGCTTTTAGGGAAGAGTTCTTTTAACCAGAGAAAACCAAACTTAAAAATAAAAACACAAAGCACCCATTTAAGAGGGGATGGTGATTTTATGAATCAGCTTTGGCCCTCACCAGTGCTTGATCCAGTTACTGAGCTCTCTTGTTAGCACAGAAATTAATGTAGAAAAAGGTGTGGTTAAGAGTTAAGCTTTATTTCAAAACCCATTGTGATCTTGAAAAACTCTATTTAAAAAATGTAGTTGGTGGCTAAATTATGTCACAGTTCCTACCTTGCAGAGAGAAGCTTAAACAAATAGTAAATCAGTAAGCTTTCTTCACTTTCTTGGCTGTTAGTCAGAACTGTTAAATCCTGAAATGTGTTGTGATCTTAAGAGAAAAGATCGCCTTTGGGTCCTCACAGTTACCTCCAGTGTAGATCATGTGCACTGAAGCAGAAATGAGCAAAGCACTTGCCTGGTCCCTGTATCAAATTGCATGTCTTTTCTTGGACCTCCAAACCTAACAGGAGCATTTTTAGGAGTATTAAAGTATATTTCCCTTCTTCCTTGACACGGTGTGTGTGGGCAGGAAGAGAGGGTAAGAAGTCCCACATTTCTCCTACGTGATAAAAAAAATTTTCTTTTGCTCTTTCAATGTCCTCTGTTACATGTATTTTCATATATTTAGTACATTTTAAAAGCAGATGATTATAGATTCTCAGGGCAGTAGCATTTCCTACACTAGAGTGTCTGAGAGGTGAGAGCCAGGTGATAATTTTTCAATTAGAAACTTCAGTCTAGATACTTGCTACCAGTACTTTTTTTTTTTTTTTTTTTGAGACAGAGCCTCAAGCTGTCACCCTGGAGAGAGTGCTATGGCATCACAGCTCACAGCAACCTCCAATTCCTGGGCTCAAGTGAGTCTCCTGCCTCTGCCTCCCAAGTAGCTGGGACTAGAGGTGCCCGCCACAACGCCTCGCTATTTTTTTTTTTTTTTTTTGGTTGCAGCTGTCATTGTTGTTTGGCAGCCTGGGCTGGATTCGAACCTGCCAGCTCAGGTGTACGTGGCTGGCGCCCCAGCCCGTTGAGCCACAGGCACTGAGCCACCAATACTTTTCTCTTAATTATTTTTTGAACTGTAACTGCTCTTTTCATTCTATACTGTGTATGTGATTATGATTTACAAAAAGGATACTTTGGGGAGATTGGGAGACATCCTGTCTTTAATCTGAAGAAATAAAAAGATACATAAAAACTCTTGGAGACATAACGTCTTTTAATTCCTCTTTCTAACATTGCTCTCCCCATTTTAACGTAGTTTATCGGCCAAATTTAAAGAAAATTGTTTTCTATTAATGATCAGTAATGAACTAAAAAAATACTTTTAATTATTTCATTCGGTGTATATGTAAATAGTTATGTCAGTGAGTTGGGTTTTTTATTTAATCTCGGCAAATGTACTTTGTCTCTATTTGTCTTTTCACCTAAATTCATAGGGTTGCCTGAAAGTAGATGACCTGTTATACCCTCCCAGTGCATGATATTTTTAACACACGTTGAACACTTAAATTGAAATTGGTTTGTCATGTGTCAAAAACAGTTGAATAACAGCAATTTTAGATAATTCTAACTTTAGTATTGTTAATAAGAAACCATCTTTCATAAGAAATAGTCATAAGATGATCTCAGAGTTGTAGAAGAAATTCCCTCCTTTAATAAAAAGAAGTACTGATGTGATCATTTTTTAATTTTGTTGGAAATTTTCTGAAAGAAAATATTCATAAATATTTATAGTGATTTTAAACCTATATCTACTTTAGATCTTTTTTACTTAAAAAGTTTGATCACTGTACTTATTTACACTGGTCATTTTTCCTAGACTATCCAAATAATTTATCTAAGCTAACAGATGTTCAATTCACATCTGAATTAAGAAAAAAGGAGGAAATAAGCTATAGGTGAAGTAAAGATCTTAAGTTTTTAAGAAAGATGCTCACTTGCTCTCTTTGACTAAATCCCAGTTATCTGATTATTTTCTTCCTTTATAGTTGGTTTACATGTGACTTCAGAAATATTCGTTAAAGAAAGCTTTTTCTTCTAGCCCTGCATCTCCTGGGAATGTAAGCCAGCCACAATAGTTTAGAACCTGTCAGTGTGAACATTTCATTCATTTTCCTAATGATTCTCAAGTTAGATGGTATCCACTTCATTTTAAATGATAAAGAGTTTTAGAGAAGCTCAATGATTTTCCCAAGATCAGCAGAAGGTCAGGTTCAAACTTAGGTTTAACTCCAGACCTATTTATTCTATTTCCCCACGCCAACTGCCTCCTTAAATTTCTAATATATTAAATCATTTTCACTATTGTGGTTGGTGATGTTTCTCTGTATAGTTGTCTAAGCTTATAGAAAAGTATAACAAATAACTTGGGTAACTTTTTTAGAGCAGCTCTTTCCCATAGAGCTGAAATAAGTCTCTGATAGGGTTAGAACTTATCAAACTCGTTGAAGTGTTTCTATAATTAAAGTTTTCTTTGGCCAGAGAAGTATTAATTTGAATAAGATAGTTGATTTAATAAAGCCATATTAAATGTGAAGTAATTAAATGTAAGTTGAAGTTTAATAATGCAGTTATGTGAAACTTTAAATGACACAGCCTTTTAAAGAACTTTAAGGAGAAAAATTTACTCTTGCTTAATAATAATAGTGTTTAAGGGATAAAATACTATGAATTAGACATTCAAAAAGTCCTTCTTGCTCTGACTCATTGTGTGTTTAACCAGAGAATTTTTCCCCAATCTTTTATGGATAATAGAAAATCAGTTTTTCCCTTCTTTTCTAGGACCTTTGGTTTTTTAGAAGGTATGATAAAAGTGGGAGTCTTTGAGAAAAATCCTTAAGATTGATTATATCAGTAAAATATTACGCCCTTTTATTTTATTTTGAATGGTAATTATTTCCATAGTTAAAAAATATAAAATTATGTGATTGTGAAATCTTGCTTTCAGCCATGCTATTTCATGTAGTTCATACCCCTTTCTCCATAGGTAACTAGTTTCTTATTTATCCTAACAATTGTTTGTGCATATGTAAGCAAATGTGAAAATCTATTTTATGACCTTTCTAACATGAAAGATAAACACTGGCAGGTTGTTCTAAGACAATAGCTTAAACTTTTAATTTTCCAGATGTGGATCTGAATAGTTAGCTCAGTTTGGAGTTCACATTTATTTTTACCTTTTTGAATATAAAAAGTTTATTTACCAATATAGTTCCTTAATTATATTAAAGATTATATTAATTATATTAAAATGACAATGCTACTTTCTATATTAAAGATCATTAAAATGACAATAAATCATGGGCAGCGCCTGTGGCTCAGTCAGTAGGGTGCCGGCCCCATATACTGAGGGTGGTGGGTTCAAACCCAGCCCCGGTCAAACTGAACAACAACAAAAAATAGCCGGGCATTGTGGCGGGTGCCTGTAGTCCCAGCTACTCGGGAGGCTGAGGTAAGAGAATCGCCTAAGCCCAGGAGTTGGTGGTTGCTGTGAGCTATGTGATGCCATGCATGGCACTCTACCAAGGGCAATAAACTGAGACTCTGTCTCTACAACAACAACAAAAAATTTTTTTTAAAAATGACCCTAAATCGATGATGACTTGATTCCTTTTCGGCCATACCATATTTCTTTGTTGTTGTTGTTTGAGACAGAGTTGCCCTGGGGTTAAGTGCTGTGCTGTCATAGCTCACAGCAACCACAGACTCTTGGACTCAAGTGATCCTCTTGGCTTGGCCTTCCCAAGTAGCTGGGACTACAGACGCCCACCACAACACACAGCTAGTTTTTCTGTTTCTTAGTAGAGACAAGGCTCATGCTGATCTCGAACTCCTGAGCTCAAATAATCCACCCAACTTGCCACATTTCTTTCCCATTCTATTTGAGAACTTTCTTTCACTATATTTGAATTTTTCATATGGCAAAAAAATAAACGATAATAAAAATCATACCAGTCTATCCAGGGTTGGCCTGGGAAGAGATTAATGAGAAATGGGGAGTTGTGGGATCTGTTCCCAATTTTGCTGTAGATTTATTGAGGTCATTTATTCCAGACTTAATAAAGCAGGTACATCTAAAAGTATTTTTGTCTAAAAATGTAATCCTTATCCATAGCGTCCTGTTATTTGGCATCAGTTTATTATCAATAAAAAAATTACAAATTAGAGAAATGTTAACCATAATTGGAATGTTTAATAAAACCTGCTATTTTTTCAAAGGTGGTTTCCTTTGAATTGCTTTCTGATTTCTTCTGGTTTGTGACCTGACTTAGTAGTTTTATGAATTTGCTAATTTTTTGTTTTGGAAATGAAGTCTTGTTCTGTCACCCAGGATGGACTGTAGTAGCATCATCATAGCTCACTGCAACCTCAGATACTTTGGCTTAAGGATCCTACTGCCTCAGCTTCCTGAATAGGTGGAGCAGCAGGTGTGCACCACCATGCTGGGCTAATTTTTCTGGTTGTCTTTTTTGTTTGTTTTGTTTTTGTTCTTTTTTAAGAGATGGGGTATTGCTATTGCTTAGGGTTGTGATTATATTTTTATCAGTAAACAGAAAATAGGGATCTCTTATTTCCATCTTGAATGGATTAATTAGGAATGTTTAAAAGTATTTTGATGACTAAAATGACAAATTTTATGTTTGTATTTTGTACACTTACTGTATTTTTTAAAAGCATGTTAAGCCCTGTTGATAAATAAGCACTAATGTGAATACAGTGAAGGTAGTATAGTATTACATGTAATTAACAACCCAAAACATAGGTAGTGAGTCAGTAGTAAGTAAATCCTTTAAATACTGGAAAGACATGCAACATTCTTCTTAAACTCTTTTTATTTAATTATTTTTCTTTCTTTCTTTTTTGTTTGTAGAGACAGAGTCTCACTTTATCACCCTTGGTAGAGTGATGGCATCACACAGCTCACAGCAACCTCCAACTCCTGGGCGATTCTCTTGCCTCAGCCTCCCAAGTAGCTGGGACTACAGGCGCCCGCCACAACGCCCGGCTACTTTTCTGTTTTTTGCAGTTCAGCCGAGGCTGGGTTTAAGTCTGCCACCTTCCGGTATATGGGGCCGGAGCCCTACTCGATGAACCACAGGCGCCACCCCAAATCAAACAATTTACAGTTTTTAGCTGGGGCTGGGTTTGAACCCGCCACCTCCGGCATATGGGACCGGCGCCCTGTTCCTTTGTATTTAATTTTCTTTTAAGTTATTCTAGACTTGACTAACTTCACATTTAGAAATGCAGTGCTTTACATTTATAATTTAAAAGCAATTAAATGTTACATCTCTCTATTAATACTCATTAGCCCACTTTTAGGAGGCATAAATCAAGTAATGTTATCATAGCTACTCATGTCAGTCTGCTTTCTAGAACTTGAATATTCAGTGTCATCAGCGTTATATAAACCAAAATAGGAAGGCTAATGGTGTTCTTCTGTTACATGACATTTTGTCCATTATAGATGTGGTAGGAATAGATAAGGAATAGAGAATGTCCTTCCTATTCAAATAATTTAGAAATATGTATAATTCTGAAGTGCTTTTATTTTAGTGATGCCAGTTAAAATTTTAAAAATAACAATAATAACAGAATAACAGTAATAATTTAATAAATTATTGACCATGTAGATCTGAGAGAGCAGAATATTCTACACAGAGAAGATAGTTAAATTTCCTTGGAATTGTGCTAATTTTTTGTTTAAGTACATAATTCTTAGTTGGGTTGATTTGAGTATTGTTTTGTTGGAAGAGATAGATGTATTAAATCATTTTATTACATGATTCTTTGCAGTTGAAGTATGTTACCAAGATCAATGAGCTGATGAAAGTGCTTTGAAAACTATCAGGTTATTAATTTAATAACTTAAGGTTCTGGTATTTTTATTATTTTGTTTGTGTGTGTGTGTGTGTTTAGGATGTAATTGTTTTTAAACCCTGCTTTAGAATATACACACATATGTTCTCCCCTCCTTTCTTTTGTACATATGTAGTCTAGCTTTCCAAAGGTAATAGTGTGATTGCCTTTTAAAACTCAAGACTAGACTGGGTAATCCTGTAATCCTAGCTGGGTACAGTGGCTCACACCTGTAATCCTAGTGATCGGGATGCTGAGGCAGGAGGATCACTTGAGTTCAGGCAAGACCAGCCTGACCAAGAGTGAGACCCTATCTCTGTTAAAAATAGAAAATTTAGGCTCGGCGCCTGTGGCTCAGCGGGCTAAGGCGCCAGCCATGTGTACCTGAGCTGGCGGGTTCGAATCCAGCCTAGGCCCACCAAACAACAATGACGGCTGCAACCAAAACAAACAAACAAAAAAAAATGGCCTGACGTTGTGGTGGGCGCCTGCAGTCCCAGCTACTTGGGAGGCGGAGGCAGGAGACTCGCTTGAGCCCAGGAATTGGAGGTTGCTGTGAGCTGTAATGCCACGACACTCTACCCAGGGCGACAGCTTGAGGCTCTGTCTCAAAAAAAAAAAAAAAA
>CAUYON010163410.1:0-14478 GCA_963573935.1 Arctocebus calabarensis | reverse complement strand
CAATATCTTTGGTCATTTTCTCTTTGAACTCGTTCAGTTCTTGAGACATCTTTTAGGTCATTTTTTGGATTACTACTTGAAATTCAAATTCCATGTTTTCCTCCATTGCTCTGATCTTAGTTGCCATCCAGACTCTGAATTCAACTTCTGACATCTCAGCCATTTGCTGATACAAGGGATCTTGTGCTTCATCTACCTTACCATTCCTTGGGGGAGTTGATCTACTCTGGTTATTCATATTGCCAGAGTTTTTCTGTTGATTCCGCCTCATGATTCTCATTAATTTTCTGAATGTTCCTTTTGTTTTCAATTTCATTAATCTCTGATTTAATCTTGGACATTTCTTTTCTTCTGCTGGGTTTAGGCTTATATTGTTCTTCTTTTTCCAATTCCATCAGGCTTGTTATTTTTTTGATATGCTCTCTTTCTGTTTTTTGAATGTAGGCTTCTAAAGCAATAAATTTTCCTCTTAGGATGATTGCTTTTGCTGTATCCCACAGGTTTTGGTAGTTTGTGACTTCATTGTTGTTATACTCAAGGAAATTAATGATTTCCTTTTTTATTTCTTGCTGCACCCAAGTGTCATTCACCATAAGGTTGTTTAATTTCCATGCCTTTGTGTGAAGTTGAGCATTTTTGTTGGAGTTGAGTTCCACTTTTAGTGCCTTGTGGTCTGAAAAGATGCCAGGTAGAATTTCAATTCTTTTTATCCTGCTGAGGTTTGTTTTGTGTCCTAGGATAGGGTCAATTTTGGAGAATGTTCCACAGGTGAGAAGAATGTATATTCTATATTTTGGGGATGAAGCATTCTATATACATCTACCAAGCACAGTTGTTCTAAAGTCTCACTAAGTCTCTAATATATTTATTTAGTTTATGTTTAGAGGCTCTTTCCAACTCTGAAAGAGGGGTATTCAAGTCCCCTGTCATTATGGTGTTATGGGATATCATATTGCTCAAATTAAGCATGGTCTGTTTCAAGTATCTAGCAGCATTTAAATTGGGTGCATAAATATTTAAAATTGAGATGTCTTGTGGTATTTTTCCCTTAACCAATATAAAGTGACCACAATTATCTATTTTGACTTTAGTTGCTTCAAATGTACATATATCTTACAATTCGTTTGCAACTCCTCTTTTTTTTCTGAGTTCCGTTTGCCTGAAAAATTGATTTCAAAACCTTAATTATGAGTTTTACTTTTTCTTTTGAAGTGAGGTGAGTTTCCTTCAGACAGTAGAGAGATGGCTTGTGTTTTTTAATCCACTCAGCCAACGATTTCCACTTCAGTGGGGAATTCAATACATTGACATTTATTGAGATAATTGACAAATGTGATAGTGTTCTATTCATCTTATTTTGTGAACGTCCATTGGTTAGCTTTGTCTTTTGCATCATTGGGGACACTAGGTTCTGTCCTGTATTTTGTGGTTGTTTACTTTGCTGAAGGTCCATTGTGATGGTCATTATGTAGGACAGGTTGAAATATTTCCTATAAAACTGGTCTTGTGACAAATTTCCTCAATGTTTGCATATCAATAAAAGATTTGATTTCTCCATCAATTTTAAAGCTTTGATTGGTGGGGTATAGAATTCTGGGATGGAAATTGTTCTGTTTAAGTAGGTTAAAGATAGATGACCATTGTATTCTGGCTTGAAAAGATTCATTAGAGAAGTCTGTGATCACTCTGATAGGTTTGCCCCTGTAAGTCAATGAGAAGTTCTAGCCAATAAAGTTAGACAAGACAAGAAAAAAAGGACATCCAGATGGGTGCAGGGGAGGTCAAACTCTCTCTTTTTGCTGATTATATGATTTTATACTTAGAGAACCCCAAAGACTCAACTATTGGCCTCCTGGAAGTCATCAAAAAATACAGTAATGTCTCAGAATATAAAATCAATGTCCATAAGTCAGTTGCCTTTGTATATGCCAACAACAGTCAAGGTTAATCATGGACACAACTCCCTTCACCATAGCCCCAAAGAAAATGAAATACTTAGGGATATACCTAACAAAAGAGGTAAAAGACCTCTAATAAAGAAAAGTATGAAACCTTAAATGGAAGAACATAGTGTGCTCATGGCTGGGAAGAATCAAAATTGCTAAAATGTCTTTACTTCCCCCGATCAATTTACCAATTCAATGCCATCCCTATTAAAATACCAACATCCTACCTTCAAGACATGGAAAATATGATTCTGCATTTTATATGGAACCAGATAAAACCTCGTATAGCTAAGGCAGTTCTTAGTACTAAAAACAAAGCCCGGGGGTATCACCACACCAGATTTTAGGCTTTATTACAAGGCCATAGTGGTCAAGACAGCATGGTACTGACACAAAATAACCAACAATTTACAGCTATATAATCTTCTATAAACCAAACAAGAGTGTTCACTGGGTGGAAGACTCCCTATTCAATAAATGGTGCTGGGAAAATTGGATATCCATACGAAAAAGACTGAAACTGGATGATTACCTTTCTCCCCTCACAAAGATTGATTTGAGATGGATAAAAGACTTAAATTTAAGGCATGAGATGATAAAAATCCTGAAAGAAAGAATTGGAAAAACTCTCACAGATATTGGCCTTGGGAAAGACTTTATGAGGAAGACTGCCATAGGAGGGGCAACAACTGCAACAACAAACAAATGGGACTTAATGAAACTGAAAAGCTTCTGTACAGCCAAGGAGCCAACAACCAAAGCAAATAGACAACCTACCGAATTGCACATTTTGAATCTGATAAAAGTTTAATAACCAGGATCTATACAGAGCTTCAATAATCCACAAGAAAAAAACCAAGAATCACCTACACCAATGGGGAAGAGAGAGATGAATAGAATCTTCTCTAAAGATGACAGACAAATGGCCTGTAAACACTTGAAAAAATGCTCATCATCCTTAATGATTAGAGAAATGCAAATTAAAACCACCCTGAGATATCATCTAACTCCAGCAAGAATGGCCCATATCACAAAATCTCAAGATTGGAGATGATGGCACAGATATGAAGAGAAAAGAACACTTTTACACTGCTAGTGGGACTGCAAACTAATACAAACTTTTTGGATGGAAGTATGGAGAAAGCTCAAAGAACTCAACCTAGACCACCCATTTGATCCTGCAATCCCATTGCTGGGCATCTATCCAGAAGAAAAAAAGAAAAAAGAAAAAAACGTGTATTATAAGGACACTTGCACTAAGCTGTTTATCACAGCCCAATTTATAATTGATAAAGTGTGGAAACAGCCTATATGTCCTCCAACCCAGGAGTGTATTGGTAATGTATGGTATACATATACCATGGAATATTACTCAGCCATCAAAAATAATGAAGATGTTGAAGGGTTTGTAGTAACTTGGATGGAGGTGGAACATATTATTCTTAGGAATCACAGGAATTAGAGAAGCATTAATCCTATGTATTCAACTTTATTTTGAGGACAATTAATGACAATCAATGACACAGTGGGGCATAGGGGAAGGAGATAGCAGACAGAGAAGGAGGGAGGGAGTGAGGGAAAGAAAACAAAAAAAAAAAAAAGAGAGAGAGAGAGAAAATGGTGACTAACTTTCATATAAATTGGATTCAATTTTGACCAAAGTACATTACTTAAACAATAATTTTTTTCTTCAACTTGTCACTATGTTGTTTAGGATATTGCATCCTCATTTATAAGTGAAACGTGTTTGTAATTTCCCTTTATAGCAATATATTTTCTCCAATTTCATTATCTAATGTATCCAGATCAAGTAGAACAATATAAACATATTTCTTCTTTTTTTATGGTTTATAAGTTTTCTGGAATTGCTTGTTTTGTAACATCATTGTGGTCTATGAGTTTATGATAATTTGAAATTTTTTATTTCATTTAATTCATTGCTTAATTACTGTTTTCCCATGAATGATTATACTATGGTTAATATGTTAGCATAGCAGTATTCCCAGATAGTTTTTTGTTTGTTGGGAGGTTGGTATTTGGGGGGGGGGGACAGAGTTAATACTTTGCATGAAATATTTTACTTTATAACAGTGAAATTGCTTTCTCTTTTATCTTGTGACTTTATTGATGTTAAATTTAAGTATTTGTGTGGGCAGTACTATTATACCTATCTTGAGTGTCTTGCTTGTACTGTATCACATCATAACTTTGTTTAAATCTTAATAAACTGTTTACTTGTTGAAAAAAATAGAAATCACTAATATTAAGCTTAAAGATGGTAACCCAGACAAGACCAATTGTGATGTCAAGAGGAAAATATATATCCAGCCCAACACCCATTGTGATGTCATGAGGAAGATGGTAACCAGGACAACACCCATTGTGATGTCAGGAGGAAGTCACTAATATTAAGCTTAAAGACAGTAACCCAGGGTAATACTCTTTGTGGTTTCAGGGGGAAGGTGGTAACACATGGAAGCATCTACTATGATGTGAGGAGAAAATCACTATGGTTAAGCTTAAAGATTGTAAACAAGGGCATCACCCATTGTGATGTCAGGAGGAATATGGTAACCAGTGGCAACACCCATTGGCAAGACAGGAGGAAGTCGCTAAGGTTAAGCTTAAAGATGGTAACAAAGAGCAACACTAATTGTGATTAGGAGGAAGATGATAAGCCAGGGCAACACCCACTGTGATGGCAAGTGAAAGTCACTCAGATTAAGGCTAAAGCTGGTAACCCACAGCAACACACATTATGATGTCAGGAGGAAGATGGTAACCCAAGGAAACACCTATTGTGATGTCAGGAGGAAGATAATAACCCAGGGCAACAGCCATTGTTGTGTCAGGAAGAAGTCACTAAGGTAAAAGATAAAAGATGGTAACTCAGGGTAACTTCCATTGTGATGGCAGGAGGAAGTCACTAAGGTTAAGCTTAAAGATGGTAACCCAGGGTAACACCTTTTGTGGTGACAGGGGGAAGATGGTAACCCAGGGAAATATTCATTGTGATGTGAGGAGAAAGTCACTATGGTTAAGCGTAAAAATGGTAAACTTGAGCATCACCCATTCTGATGTCAGGAGGAAGATGGTAATCAGGGGCAACGCCCATTGTCATGACAGGAGGAAGTCACTAAGGTTAAGATGAAAGATAGTAACCAAAGGCAACACTAATTGTGATGTCAAGAGGAAGATGATAACCCAGGGCAACAATCATTGTAATGGCAAGAGAAAGTCTCTAAGATTAAGGTTAAAGATGGTAACCCACAGCAACACACATTGTGATGTCAGGAGGAAGATGGTAACCCAAGGAAATACCTATTGTGATGTCAGGAGGAGGACGGTAACCCAGGGAAACACCAATTTTTGTGTCAGGAGAATGTCACTAAGGTATAAGATGAAGGATGGTAACCCAGGGCAACTCCCATTGTGATGGCAGGAGGAAGTCACTAAGGTTAAGCTTAAAGAGAGTAACCCAGGGTAAGAACTTTTGTGATGACAGGGGGAAGACAGTAACCAAGGGAAATATTCATTGTGATGTGAGGAGAAAGTCACTAGAGTTAAGCTTAAAGATGGTCAAAATGGGCATCACCCATTGTGATGTCAGGAGGAAGATGGTAATCAGGGGCAACATCCATGGTTGGGACAGGAGGATGCCACTACTGTTAAGATTAAGGATGGAAACCACGAACAACACTAATTGTGATTTCAGGAGGAAGGTGATAACCCAGGGCAACACCCATTATGATGGCAAGCAAAAGTCACTAAGATTAAGGTTAAAGACGGTAACCCACAGCAACACACATTGTGATGTCAGGAGGAAGATGGTAACCCAAGGAAACACCTATTGTGATGTCAGTAGGAATATAGTAACCCAAGGCAACACCCATTGTGATGTCTAGAGGATAATGGTAAACGAGGGCAACACACATTGTGATGTCAAGAGGAAGACACTAATGTTAAGCTAAAATTGGTGACACATGGAAACACCCAATGTGATGTCGGGAGGAAGATAGTAACCCTGGGTAACACTCATTGTGATGTCATGAGGAATGTGGTAACTCAGGACAACAACCATTGTGAAGTTAGGAGGATGTCGCTAAGGTTAAGCTTAGGACGGTAACCCAGGAAAACACCCATTTTGGTGCTAGGAGGAAGTCACTAAGGTTATGCTTAAAGAAGGTAATCCATGGCAACAAACATTGTTGTGTCAAGGTGAAGATGGTTACCAAGGGCAACATCAATTGTGATGTCATGAGGAAGATTGTAAACCAGGGCAACCCCCATTGTGATGACAGGAAGAAGATGCTAACACAGGACAACTTCCCTTGTGTTGTGAAGAGAGAGTCACTAAGGTTAAGCTTAAAGTTGGTAACCAACACGAATTGTGATGTCAGGAGGAAGATGGTAACCCAGGACAATACCCATTGTGATGTCAGGAGAAAGGCACTAAGGTTAAGCTTAAAGACGTTAACCAACAGCAACACACATTCTGATATCAGGAGGAAGAGGGTAACCCAGGTCATAATTTATTGTGATGTCAGGAGGAAGATGGTAACCCAGGGCAAGAACCATTATCATGTCAAGAGGATGTCACTAAGGTTAAGCGTAAAAATGTAACCCAAGGCAACAATCATTGTGATGTCAGAAGAAAGATGGTAACACAGGGCAACACCCATTGTGCTGTTGAATTCAGGAGGAATTCACTAAGGTTAAGGTTAATGATGGTAAACTAGGCTAATGTCAGGAAGAAGATGGAAACCCAGGGCAACACCCATAGTGGTGTCAGAAGGCAGTCACTAATGTTAAGCTTAAGGCATCAGGAGGACGTCACTGAGGTTAAGCTTAATGATGGTTACCTAGGGTAACCCCCCCTGGGGAGTCAGGAGGAAGTCACTGAGTTTAACCCTAGTGACAGTAACCCAGGGCAACACACATTATGATGTCAGACAGAAGTCACTAAGTTTAAGATTAAAGATGTTAACCCAAGGCTACACCCATTGTGATGTCAGGACAAAGATCATAATTCTTGGCACTATCCATTGGGATCTCAGGAAGAAGATGGTATTCCAGGGCAACACTCATTGTCATACTAGGAGGACGTCACTAACGTTAAGCTTAAAGATGGTAACTCAGGGCAACAGACATTGTGATCACAGGAGGAAGATTGTAACTTAGGGCAACACCCATTGTGATGGGAGGTGAAATTCACTAACATTAAGCTTAAACTTTGCAACCCATAGCAACACCTATTGTGATGTCAGGAGGAAGTCACTAAGTTTAAGATTAAAGATGTTAACCGAAGGTCACACCCATTGTGATGTCAGGACGAAGATTGTAATTCTGGGCAACATCCGTTGTGATGTCAGGAGGAAGATGTTATCCCAGGGCAACACTCATTGTCATATTAGGAGGACGTCACTAACGTTAAGCTTAAAGATGGCAACCCATATCAACAGGGCAACAGACTGTGTGATCACAGGAGGAAGATTGTAACTCAGGGCAACACCCATTGAGATGGGAGGTGGAATTCACTAACATTAAACTTAAAGATTGCAACCCATATCAATACCCATTGTGATGTCAGGAGGAAGAATGTAACCTAGCGCAGTACCCATTGTTGTGTCTGGAGGATGTGGATAAGGTATAAGCTTAAAGATGGCAACCCAGGGCAGCACCCATTGTTATGTCAGGTGGAATTCACTAAGGTATAAGCTTAAAGATGGCAACCCAGGGCAGGAATTTTAAAGATGGTAACTCAGAGCAGCACCCACTGTGGTGTCAGGAGGACATCACAGAGGTTAAGCTTACTGAATATAGCCCAGAGCAACACCCATTGTGATGTCAGGAGGAAGATGATAATCCAGAACAACACCAATAATGGTGTCAGGATGAGTAACTAAGGCTAAGCTTAAAGACGTTAACCCAATACAACACCCATTGTGGAGTCAGGATGATGTGACTAAGGTTAAGATTAATGCTGGTAACCCAGGTCAGCACCCATTGTGGCATCACGAGGAAGTCATTGAGGTTAAGCTTAACAATGGTAACCAAGGGCAGCACCCACTGTGACATCAGCAGAATGTCAGCAAGGTTAAGCTTAACATGGGAAACCCAGAGCAACACCCACTATAGTAGTCAGGAGGACGACACTGAGGTTGAACTTAATGATAGTTACCCTGGTAGCTACCCAGGAGGACATCATGCAGGGTAAGCTTAAGGATGTTAACCCAGAGCAACACCCACTGTGGCATCAGGAGGACGTCACTGAGTGACCCTGAACAACGGTAATCCAGGCCAACACCAGTTGTGTCATCAGAAGGACATCACGGAGGTTAAGCTTAAGGATGGTAACCCAGGACAACAGAAGCTGTTGTGTCATGATGATGTCACTGAGGTTGTGCTTAATAATGGTAACCCAGGGCAACATACACTGTGGCCTCAGGAAGATGTTACTGATGTTAAGTTCAACAACAGTAACCCTTGGCAACATAAGCTGTGGCCTCACAATGATGTCACAGAGGGTGAGCTTAGCAAAGGTAATCAAGGGCAGCACCCACTGTGGCCTCAGGAGGACGACACTGAGGTTAAGATTAATGAACGGAACCCAAGGCAGCAACCACTGTGGTGTCAAGAGGTCATCACTGAGGTTAAGCTGATTGATGGTAATTCAGGGCAACACTCACTGTGGTGTGAGCAGGATGTGACTGAAGTTAAACTTAATGATGGTAACCCTGGACAACACCCACTGTGGTGTCAGGTGAATGTCACTGAGGTTAAGCTTTAAGATGGTAACCTAGGATGACATCCACTGTGGTGTCAGCAGGACGTCTCTGAGATTAAGGTTAAAGACAGTAACCTAGTGCAACACCCACTGCAGCATCAAGAAGACATCACTGACATTAAGTTCCACGATGGGAAACCAGTGCAACACCCACTGCAGCGTGAGGAGGACGTCACAAATGTTAAGCATAACGATGGTAACCCAGGGCAACACCCACTGTGGCGTCACGATCATGTCACTGAGTTTAAGCTTAACTATGGTAACCCAGGACAACACCCACTGTGGCATCACGATTATATCATTGAGGTTAAGCATAACAATGGTAACCGAAGACAGCACCCACTGTGGCATCACAATAACATCACTGAGGTTAAGGCTAATGATGGTAACCCATGGCTACACCCACTGTGCCATCAGGAGGACGTCACTGAGGTTAAGCATGACGATTGCAGGGAACCATCCATGGTGATGTCATCCTGACGTCACTGAGGTTAAGCTTAATGATGGTAACCTAGAGCAGCACCCACTGTGACATCAGGAGGACATTATTGAGGTTAAGCTTAACTTCGGTAACTAAGGGAAACACCCACTGTGGTGTCAGGAGGATGTCACTGAGTTTAAGCTTAATGATGGTACCAGTGTAGCACCCGCTGTGGCCTCAGGAGGACATCCCAGAGGGTAAGGTTAAGGATGGTAACCCAGGGCAGCACCCTCTGTGATGTCAGGAGGACCACACTGAGATAAAGCTTAAAGGTGGTAACCCAGGGCAACACTACTGTGATGTCAGGATGACGTCATGGAGGTTAAGCTTAAATGTGGTAACCCAGGGCAACACAGAATGTGAAGTCAGAAGGAATTCACTAAGGTTAAGCTTAAGGATGGTAACCCAGGGCAACACCCGCTGTCCTGTGTGGAGGACGTCAATGAGGTTAAGCAAAACAATGGTAATCCAGGGCAAAACCCACTATGGCCTCAGGACGACATCACTGAGGCAAAGCTTCACAATGGTTACCCAGGGCAACACTTGCTGTGGTTTCATGAGGATCTCACTGAAGTTAAGTTTAAGGATGTTAATCCAGGGTTAACTCCTGTGGCATTAGGAGGATGACACTGAGGTTAAGTTTAAAGATGGTAACCCAGGGCAACAACCACTATGATGTCAGGATGTCATCACTAAGGTTAAGCATAAAGATGATAACCCTGTGCAACAGCAACTCTGGGGTCAAAAGGACGTCACTGAGGTTAAGCTTAAGAAAGGTAACTCAGGGCAGCACCCACTGTGGTGTCAGGAGGACGTCACCGCTGTTGAACTTAATGATGGCAATCAAGGGCAACACTCACTTTGGTGTCAGGAGGACATCACTGCGTTTACGCTTAATGATTGTAACCCAGGGAAACACCCACTGTGATGTCAGGAGGACCACACTGAGGTTAAGCATATAGATAGTAACCCAGGGCAACACCATTGTGATGTAAGGATGACATCATGGAGGTTAAGCTTAAATATAGTAACACAGGAAAACACAGATTGTGAAGTCAGCAGGAAGTCAGTAAGGTTAAACTAAAGATGGTAACCTCAGACAATACCCATTGTGATGTCAGTTGGAAGATGATAACCCCTGGCAACTACCACTGTGATGTCAGGAGGAAGATGGTAGCCCAGGGTAACACCCATTGTGTTGTTCAGGTAGAATTCACTAAGGTTCAGCTTAAAAATATTGAACCAGAGCAACACTCATTGTGAAGTCAGAAGGAAGATGGTAACCTAGGGAAATATCCATTGTTGTGTCAGAAGTACGTCACTAAGATAAAAGCTTAAATATGGTCACTGAGGGCAACACCCATTGTGTTGTCAGGAGGAAGTCACTAAGGTTGAGCTTGAAGACGGTAACCTAGGGCAACACCCACTGTTATATAAGGAGGAAGATAGTAATCCAGGGCAACAAGCATTGTGATGTCATGAAGAAGTCACTAAGGTTAAGCTTAAAGATGGTAACCTAGGGCCACACCTGCTCTAGTGTCAGGAGGACATCACTGAGGTTAAATTTAATGATGGTAACACCCGCTTTGGCTTCAGGAGGACATATCTTAGCTTAAGCTTAACAAAGGTAATCCAGGTCAACACTAGCTGTCGCTTTAGGAGGACCTCACTGAGGTTAAGCTTAAGGATGCTAATCCAGAGCAACACCCACTGTGAGGTCAGGAGGCTGTCACTGAATTTAAGCTTAAAGATGTTAACCCAGAGCTGTACCCACTGTGGCACCAGGAGGACCTCACTGAGGTTAAGCTTAAAGACAGTAACAAAGGGCAGCACCCACTGTGGTGTCAGGAGGATGTCACTGAGGTTAATCTTAGTGATGGTAACACAGGGCCCACCCACTGAGGTGTCAGGAGGATGTCACTGAGGTTAATCTTAGTAATGGTAACACAGGACCACACCCACTGTGCTGTCAGGAGGATGTCACTGAGGTTAAGCTTAATGAGGGTAACCCAGTGGAGCACCCACTGTGGAGTCAGGAGAATGTCACTGAGGATAATCTTAATGATGGTAACCCGGGGCGTTACACACTGTTGCATCAGAATGTCACTGAACTTAAGCTTAAAGATGGTAACCCAGTCTAGCACCCACTGTAGCATCAGTAGGATGTCACTGAGGTCAAGCTTAAGGATGGTAACCCAGGGCAATACCCATTGTGATGTCAGGAGGAACATGGTAACCCAGAGTACCACCAATTATGGTGTCAGAAGACGTCACTAAGGTTAAGATGGTAACCCAAGGCAACACCCACTGTGGAGTCTGGAGGAAATCCCTGAGGTTAAGATTAATGCTGGTAACCCAGGTCAGCACTCACTGTGGCATCATAAGGATGTCACTGAGGTTAAGCTTAAAGATGGTAGCCCAGGGAAACACCCACGGTGATGTCAGAGTGACATCATTGAGTTTAAGCTTATTGATGGTAACTCAGTGCGGCACCCAAGTGACATCATTGAGGTTAAGCTTAAAGACAGTAACCCAGGGCAGCACCCCGTGAGGTCAGGAGGATGTCACTGAGATTAAGCTTAAATACTGAAACACAGGGCAGCAACTGCTGTGGTGTGAGGAGAAAGTCACTGAGGTAAAGCGTAACAATGGTAACCCAGGGCATGACTCCCTGTGGTGTCAGGAGGATATCACTGAGGTGACACTGAACAACAGTAACCCAGGGAAATACCTGCTATGGTGTCAGGAGAAAGTCACTGAGTTTGAGCTTAAGGACGTTAACCCAGTGCAACACAAGCTGTGGCGTCATGATGATGTCAATGAGGTTGATCTTAATGGTGGTAACCCAGGACAGGATCCATTGTGGCATCACGATGATGTCACTGAGGTTAAGCTTAATTGTGATAACCCAGGGCTGCACCCACTGTGGCATCAGGAGGATGTCACTGAGGTTAAGCTTAATGATGGTAACCTAGTGCCATACCCACTGTGGCATCAGGAGGAGTCACTGAGGTTAAACTTTATGGCGGTAAGTGAGGGATGCACCCACTGTAGCATCAGGAGAACGTCACTAAGGGTAAGCTTAAGGATAGTAACCCAGGGCAGCACCCACTGTGGTGTCAGGAGGACGTCACTTAGGTTAAGCATGATGTCACTGCAGGGTCTGGAGGTTAATCTTAAAGACAGTATTAAGGGCAGCATCCACTGTGGTGTCAGGAGGACGTCATTGAGGTTAAGCTTAAGGATGGTAACACAGGGAAACACAAACTATGGCATCACGATAAGGACATTAAGGTTGAGCTTAACATTGGTAATGCAGGGTAGCACCCACTGTGGCATCGCTAGGATGTTACTGTGGTTGAGGTTAAAGATAGTAACCCAGGGTCGCTCCCACTGTGCCATCTTGTAGATGTCACTGAGTTCTATCTTAACTACTGTAACCCAGGGCTACACAAGCTGTGACATCAGGAGGATGTCACTGAGGTTAAGCTTTACAATGGTTACCCAGGACAACACCCACTGTGGTGTCTGGAGGACGTCACTGAGGTTAAGCTAAATGATGGTGACCCAGGGCAACACCCACTGTGGCTTCAGGAGGATATCATTGAGGTTAAGCTTCACGATTGTAACCCAGGGCAACATTTGCTGTGACTTAAGAAGAACCTCATTGAAGTTAAGCTTAACGATGATAATCCAGGGCAACACCCCTGTGGCGTCAGGAGGATGTCTCTGAGGTTAAGCATAAGGATGATAACCGAGTTCAACACCCACTGTGGTGTCAGAAGGATGTCACTGAGGTTAAGCGTAACAAAGGTAACTCAGGGCAACACCCACTGTTGTGTCAGGAGGACGTTAGTGAGGTAAAGCCTAATGACAGTTACCCAGGGCAGCACTCCCTGTGGGGTTAGGAGGACATCACTGAGGTGATGCTTAAGGACAGTAACCCAGGGCAACACCTTTTGTGGCATCAGGAGAATTTCAGTGAGGAGAAGCTTAAGGACAGTAACTCAGGGCAACACATGCTGTGGTGTCATGATGATGTTGCTGAGGTTAAGCTTAACAGTGGTAACCCACGGCAGCACCCATTGTGTCATCATGAGGATGTCACTGAGGTTGAGCTTAATGATGGCAACCCAGGGCAGCATCAACTGGCATCACTAGGATGTTACTGTGGTTGAAGTTAAAGGTGGTAACCAAGGGTCACACCCACTGTGGCATCAGGTGGACGTCACTTAGTTTTATCTTAACTACAGTAACCCAGGGCCGCACCCACTGTGGCATCAGGAGGACATCACTGAGGTTAAGCTTAAAGATGTTAACCTATGGCAACACTGGCTGTGGTGTCAGGAGGACCTCACTGAAGTTAATCTTAACGATGTTAATCCAGAGCAGCACCCCCTGTGGCATCAGGAGGACATCACTGAGGTTAAGCGGAATGATGGTAAGCCAGAGCAACACCCACTGTGGTGTCAGAAGGAAGCCACTGGCAGGAGGACGTCACTGCGGTTGAACTTAATGATGGCAACCCAGGGCAACACTCACTTTGGTGTCAGGAGGACATCACTGAGGTAAAGGTTAACGATGGTCACCAAGGGAAGTACTCCCTGTGGCATCAGGAGGACATCACTGAATGAAGGTAACCTGGGGCAACACCTGTTGTGGTGACAGGAGAATGTCACTGAGGTTAAGCTTCAGGACAGTAACCCAGGGCAACACAAGCTGTGGCATCACGATGATGTCACTGACGTTAAGCTTAAAGACAGTAACCCAGGGCAGCAGCCCCTGTGGCGTCAGGAGGACATCACTGAGGTTAAGCTTAATGATGGTAACCTGGGTCTGCACCCACTGGGGCATCAGGAGGACGTCAATGAAGTCTAGCTTAAATACAGTAACCCAGGGGCACACCCCCAATTTGGTGTTAGGAAGACATCACTGAGGTTAAGCTTAAAAACAGTAAACCAGGGTAGCACCCACTGTAGCATCACAGTGATGTCACTGAGCTTAAGCTTGACATCACTGAGGTAAAGCCTAATTATGGTAACTCAGGGCACTGCCTACTGGTGACGCAATGATGACGTCACTGAAGTTAAGCTTAAAGACTGTAACCCCAGGCAACACCCACTGTGGCATCACGATGAGTTCACTGAAGTTAAGCTTAAATGCGGTAACCCAGAGCGGCATCCACTGTGGTGTGAAGAGGACATCACTGAGGTTAACCTTAAAGACAATAAGCCAGGGCAGCACCCACTGTGGCATCAGGAGGA
>CAUYON010163409.1:0-10420 GCA_963573935.1 Arctocebus calabarensis | reverse complement strand
TAGTCCCAGCTACTAGGGAGGCTGAGGCAAGAGAATCGCTTAAGCCCAAGAGCTGGAGGTTGCTGTGAGCAGTGTGACGCCACGGCACTCTACCCAGGGCGATAAAGTGAGACTCTGTCTCTACAAAAAAAAAAAAAGAATTGAGTTAACAATATTGAATTAATCCCATATTATCTTACCCTGTACCTTCATTCATGTAGATTTTCTACAAAATCATGTTTTGTAATTTCTGCATACAGATCCTATATTTATTTTGTGAAATTTATAAATATGTCATTTTAATTAATAGATTACATTTAAATGGATTTATTAAATTGCAAATTTGAATTGTTAATCACTAGTATATTGAAAACTAAAATTGATTATTTTTGAATGTTGAACTAGCCTTATATATCTGGAATAAATTCCAGCTGGATATGGTCTACAATTAATTTAGCATATTGTTATAGTAGAGTTGCTAATATTTTCCTGGTGCTTTTTTATTCTATATTCATGAAAGTGTGTGTGTGTGTTTTCTTGAAGATATCTGCTTATGGTTTTGGTATTAGAGTAATACTGGCCTAATGGAATGAGGAAGGAAGTATTCCCTCTACTTCTAACTGCTCGAAGAAATTTCAAAGAACTGGTATTATTTCTTCCTTAAATGTTTCATGGAATTCGATAGTGAAACAAAATTTGCATATTCTTTGGAAGGTTGTTAATTATCAGTTTTATTTATTTAATGGATAGAAGCTGATTCAGGTTGTTTATCATTCCTGTGAATTTTTACAGCCGGTGGCTTTTGAAAAATTGATCTATTCATCTACGTTATAAATTTGTGGACATAGAAATTGTTATAGCACCTCTCTTTTCGATTTTTTTATATTACCTGAAACTGACAAATCATAATTGACTTACATTTATGAAGTAAAATATAATGTTTTAATATATGTATACAAATTGGAGTGTCATTAAATTAAACTAAATAACATATCCAAACCTCACTTACTTGACATTTTTAGTTTTAAAACATTTAAAATTTACTGTTAGCTATGGATACATACAACACACTAATATTGACTTATACTAATGCCCTGCAGTGCAATGGATCTCAAAACTTAATCTTCCTGACTAGATAAAACTTCACACTCTTTGGCCGATAAGTCCCCATTCCCTTGCCTCCACCCCCCGACTCTGGTGACCATCATTCTACTCTTTACTTTATGAATTCAACTTGTTTTAGATTTCACATGTAAGTGGGAACACACAGTATTTGTCACTCCTCTGCCCAGCTTATTGCACCTAGCATCATGTCCTCTAGATTTATCCATATTTTCCCAAGTGACAGAATTTTGTTCATTTTTAAAGACTGAAGAGTTTTCCACCGTGTGGACAGGCATACCTGTATTGCAGATTTGCTGCTAGGTAACATCAATAAGATGAGTATCACCATCAAGCAAGTCATACAAATTGGTTCCCTAGTGTGTATGAAAGGTATATGCATATTAAACTCAGTATATTAAGTGTATAAAAGTATTACATCTAAAAAATTATTTATCTTAATTAAAAAATTCTTTAATTTTCAAAAAATGCTAACAATCATCTGAAAATTCAGAGTCCAAATCATTTTGGTGGTGCAAGGTCTTGTGTTGATAGCTACCAATGGATCAGGGTGATGGTAGCTTAAGATGGAAGTGGTGTGGCAGTTTAAAACAAACAAACAAACAAAAAAAACCAGTGCAGTTTATCATATCAATTGATTCTTAATTTTATAAAAGAGTTTTCTGTAGCCTGTGATGGTGTTTGATGGCATTTGCCCACAATAGAACTTTCAAAAATTGGTGTCAAGCTAGGCTCACTGCTTCATGCCTCTAATCTTAGCAGTCTGAGAAGCCAAGGTGGGACGGCAGTTTGGGGACAGGAATTTGAGGCCATTTGGACAACATAGCAAACCCAGAAGTTTGAGGCTGCAGAGAGCTATGATCTTGCTATGGCACTCCAGCCTAGATGACAGACCCTGTCTCAAAAATGAACAAACAAATAAATGAACAAAAATAACCAAAATTGGAGTCAATCCTCTCAAACCATGCCACTGTGTAATCAACTAAATTTCAGTAATATTATCTAAACCTTTGTTTACATTTCAACAATATCTACACCAGCATATTCACCTGCAATAGATTCCATTTCAAGAAACTAGCTTCTTTGTTCATCCACAAGAAGCAATTCTTTATCCAGGAAAGTTTTAACATGATATTGCGGCAATGCGGTCACATCATTGGTCTTTACTTTTACTTCTAGTTCCCTCACTAGTTCTACCACATCTGCAGTTATTAGTGTTAGAATCCTTCAAATCATTGGTCCAAACTTCTGCTAATGATCCTAACTTTGACCTTCTTCCCTGAGTCACAAATGTTCTTAATATTATCTAGAAAGGTGGATCCTTTCCAGAATGTTTTCAATTTACTCTGCCCAGATCCCTCAGAGGAATCACTATGGCAACTACAGCCCTACAAAAAACCTTTCTTAAATAATGAGACTTGAAAGTAAAACTTACTCCTTCATTCATGGACTGCAGAATAAATGTTGTATTAGCAGGTATGAAAACAATTTTAATTTTCTTGTGCATTCCATCAGAGCTCTTTGGTGACCAGGTGCATTGTCAAGGAGCATTAATGTTATGAACAGAATTTTTTTTTTCTCATACAGCAATTCTCAATAGTGAGGTTAAAATATTCACAAACTTTGCTGCAGAAAGATGTAATAAAATCCAGTCTTTGTTGTCCCTCTGATAGCACACATTGAAAAACTCAATTTGGCATAATTCTTAAGAATACTAGGATCTTTGTAATGGTAAAGGAGTTTCCACCTAAAGTCTCAAAGTTGTCGTAGCCCCTAACAAGAGAGTTGGGCTATTCCTTGCAGTTTTGAAGCCAGGCCTTAACTTCTGTCTATCTATGACATTTCTAGATGGCGTTTTCTTCCAGTATAAGGCTGTTTAATCTACATTGAAAATCCATTACTTAGTACAGTGACCTTTATCAATTATCTGAGCTAGATCTTATGGATAAATATCTGCAGCTTCTGCATCTTCACCTTACATTTTATGGTATAGAAATTTCTTCTTTCTGAAAATCTGATGAATCAACCTCTGCTAACTTCAGACGTTTCTTCTGTACCTTCCTCACTTCCCTTCACCTTCATGTAGTTGAAGAGACTTAGTGTCATTCTCTGAAGTAGGCTTTGGCTTATGGGAATGTTGTGGCTAATCTGATTTTCTATCCAGACCACTGACACTTTCTCTGTATCAGCAATACACATAATCTCTTTCACTTTCTTATCATTCATAAGTTCACTGGAGTAGCACTTTTAATTTCTTTTAACAACTTTTTCTTAGCATTCACTATTTGGCTAACTGGCCTAGCTTTTGATCTGCTGAAAGCCTTCCTAGTGAAGCTTAATCGTTGCTAGTTGTGACTTAGATGTGCTTCTCTACCTTTCACGTGAACACTTAGAGGACATTGTAGAATTATTAATTGGCCTAATTTTAATATTGCTGTATCTCAGGACATAGACAGACCTTAGGAGAGGAAGAGAAAGAAGAATAACCAGAGCAACCAGAACACGCACAACATTTAACTGCTTAAGTTCACCATCTTTTATGGGTAAGTTTTGTGGTGCCCCAAAACAACTGCAATAGTAATGTCAAAGATCATTAATCAAAGACTACCATAACAAGTATAATAATCATGAGAATGCTTAAAATGCATAGAAAGAGCTACCCAAATGTGATACAGAGGCACAAAGAGTACATGCTGTTAGAAAAGTGACATCAATAAACTTGCTCAATGCAGGGTTGCCATAGACTTTAATTTATGAGAAACAATATCTGCAAAGCACAATGAAGGGAATCACAACAAAATAAGGTCTGGCCATACACACCATATTCTGTTGGTCCTTTCATTCACTGATAGTTGTTTCAGCTGATTCCATGTATTGGCTATTATAAATAATGAGGCAATGAACTTGGGAGGTGCAGAAGTCTCTTCAATGTTCTGATTTCAATTTCTTTGGATATATTTTCAGAGACTAGATTGCTGGGTAATATGTTAGTTCTACTTTTAGTTTTTGAGGGAACCTCCAGACTGCTTTCCATAAAGACTCTACTAATTTACAGTACTGTCAATAATGTGCAAAAATTTCCTTTTCTTTACATCACTGTTTGTCTCTAGCCTTGCAAACTTCAACCTTGCTAAATGTAATTATTATATATTTCTAAATTTTATTTTTAATTGGCAAATTATAATAGTACATGTTTATGAATAAATGCCTTTCTAACAAGTATGAGATTATATTTCAGTGTGGTTTTAATTTACTTTTCTATAATGGTTAGTGATGCTCAGCACTTTTTCATGAACCTATTAACCATTTCTATGTCTTCTTTGATCAGCATCTGTTCAGGTTCTTTTGCTGATTTTACTTAATTTTCAAATTGACAGATAAAGTTATATGTATTTATTGTGTAAATCATGATGTTTGGATGTACATATACATTGTAGAATGACTAAATCTAGATAATTAATACATGCATCATCTTATACAATCATTATTTTTTGAGATGAAAGCACTCAACACCTACTCACTTTCTCTGAGCTTTTGCAAAAGTATAATATATTGTTATTAATTAAAATCACAATGTTATACAACAGATGTCTTGAATTTATTTCTCCTAACTGAAATTTTGTACCCTTGTATACATATCTCCCTAACCCCTAGCACCTCTCTACCACCCCAGGATCTGGTTACCATTATTCTACTTTCTACTTCTATGAGATCAACTTTTTAAGTATCCACTTTTTAATTGGTTTGTTGTTCTGCTACTGAGTTATTTGAAGTTTTATATATTTTGGATACTAACCCTTTGTCAATTTTTTTGTAGCCCTCGGTGGGTTGTCTCTTAATTGTCTTGGTTTTTAGTTTTCTGAAATCCTATATTTGCTTTTGTTAGCTGAGCTTTCAGAGTTATATTCAAAAAAACTATATAGACCAATGTTATAGAACTCTTCCTCTATGTTTTCTTTGAGTAGTTTTATAGTTTCAGGTCATTACATTTAAGTCTTTAATTCATTTCAGTTGATTTTTGTGCTTGGCTTAAGATAAGCTTTTAATTTCATTCTTCTGCATGTGAAAAACCAGTTTTCCCAGCACTATTTATTGAATAGACTTTCCCCTCCATGTATTCTTAATACCTTTGTGAAAACTCAATTGACCATAAACGTGTGGGATTATTTCTCTGCTCTCTATTCTGTTCCATTTGTTGATGGGTCTTTTTTATGCCAGTACCCTGCTGTTTTGATTACAATTGCTTTTCAACATTTTTTCAAATGTTTATAGTGGCGTGATATCTCCAGCTTTGATCTTTTTTGCTGAAGACTTTTGGTGATTCATGATGTTTTGTAATTCCATACCAAATTAAGGATTGTTTTCCCTATTTCTGTGAAAAAATGACATTGGAATTTTCTTTTTTTTTTTAATTTCAGGTTAATTTGAGGGTCCAGAGAAACAAGTTCCAAGGTTTGTATTTGTTGAGTCCAGCTTATAATTGTTTCCCAACCCCAATAAGTGTGCCATACAACATTGGAATTTTCATAGGGATTACATTGAGTCTATTGATCACTTTGAGCAGTATGGATGTTTTAATAAGATTAATTATTCTAATCCATGAATACAGGATATCCTTCCATTTATTTGTATTTTCTTACATTTATTTCACCAATGTTTTATATTTTTCAATATACGTCTTTTACTTTTTACTTAAATTTGTTGCAATTGAAAATAGAATAGTTTTCTTAATTTCCACCATGGATACCTCATTATTAGTGTATGAAGCAATATCTCATGAGAGGGCCTGAAGTATACTCTATTTCTCAAAGTGATAACAAATTTTCTAGTGAAAGGGGCATTAGAATCATTGAGAAGTTCAGTAACATCTGTCATCGGTAGGCCAAGGATAAGGGTAAGAGATGCTGTGAAGAACTTTCCTCCCCAATTGCTATGGGAATGACAGATTTTTACAATTAGAGAGGACTCGTTTTAGTATTTATTCATCAGAAGTAAGGTGGGTGCAATTATTACAGTAAGTGGTAAGGCTAGATTTTGACCCAGATTTTCCTGACCCAAAGAGAGACATGGAGATATTACCAGAACAAAATTTCTTTAGGAAAAATGTGGATGATCTACCAACAAGTGTATTGGTTAAGGTACACAATGAAAAGAAGGATGATCAAGAAACTGGGGGCAGCTGCTCCAGGGAAGAGACAGGATTTTCAGCCCAGGTGGTAGAGGTGACCTGGGAGCCATTCGAGGCAAGGAGTGTCAATAAACAAATCTTTCCATAGGTTTTAAAGAAAAAACTTTATATAACAGATTAATGCAATGAAAGGAGGGGTATTATTGCGATAGGGAGACTAGAACTTACAGTAGGGAGAAAGCTCCAAACACAGGCTCAATGAGCATTTCAAAGCTCAGACAGAATAAGGCTTGTCTTTTACAAGGAGGCGTAAAAAAAATCAAAAAGGAACCATGTGTGGGGACAGGGATGAGTAAGTGGCATGATCACATAGTTAATCCTTTAGGTCAATTAATTCTAAGGAGCACTTGATAAAAAGGTGTTTTTTCCAGGTTTCAAGCTAATTCAAGATGGGAAGTGAGTCAAACTTCAGAGTCTCATGGAGAGGAGAGAATCTTGTCTAAGATGGGTCAAGGTAATGAGCATTTTGTTTTGATTGATCAATGAAGACAAACAGTTCAGAAATCACTTGGATAAAAATAATGGGGATTTAGAGGATCTGTATCTGGCCTCATGTCATGGTATATATGAGTTTCTATAACAAAATACCACAAATGGGGTGGCATAAGCCCATTTCTAAAAACAATAGAAATTTATTTATCACAGTTCTAGAGATTGGAGATGAAAACATCCAATAGCAAGTTATTGGCAGATTTAGTGTCTGGTGAGGGCCTGTTTTCTGGTTCACAGATATTGCATATTCTCACTGTGTTCTCATATGGTAGAAGGGGTTAACGGCTTTCCTGGGTCTCCTCTAAGGGCCTTCATCTCATTCATGAGGGCCAGCCCTCACAACCTGATTAATTCCCAAAGCCTGTCTGCTTAATCCATCACATTGGGGGTTAGATTTCACCACACACTTTCTGAGGGATGCAAATACTTACACCATAGCATTTTGTCACAGGTAAATAAAAGTTGTCCAGTTGTCCGTGTGCAAAAAAAAAAAGAGTGGTGCCTGTGGCTCAGCAAGTAGGACACCAACCCATATACAGAGGGTGGCAGGTTAGAACCCGGCCCCAGCCAAACTGCAACAAAAAAATAGCCTGGCATTGTGGCGTGCACCTGTAGTCCTAAGTAATCGGGAGGCTGAAGCAAGAGAATTGGCTAAGCCCAAGAGCCGGCGATGGCTGTAAGCTGTGACGCCATGGCACTCTACTGAGGTGACTAAAGGAGACTCTGTTTCTAAAAAAAAAAAAAAGAAAAAGAAGAAGGAAGCAAGGAGAAGAAAAAGAAAAATGGCTGTTTGTAATAAACCATTTCTCTGAACAAAAAGAGAGAAGAAGGATTTCTTTAACCATTACTTTTTTCTGGGATCACTGGGCTCTGGTGAAGTTCAACACTGTCAAGAGAAAAGACCTGGTGACACTACATCAAACGCATATGCTGATGAGAGTCTCCAGAGAGCTGCCAGTTATAGCACATGGATACGGGGGCAGGGCAGTGGGGATCTTATCAGTGAGGAGAGGCTGTATTTATCTCAATAATTTTCTTGCACAAATTAACTTAGCAAAAGATAATGACCATGGTTTCATAGGAAATGTTGCCAGAAGAAACAGACTTATTAAATGAAGAAAGTGGATCAACACCAGCAATGTAGAGAAAATTGCTCCTGAACAAAGATGGCTGCTTCCCTCACCTCTTTCTGGAGTCAGCTTTTATTCAATAAATTTACAACATGAGGGTATAAAGGAATCTTTCCCAGGAACCTCCTTGCCTAAACATGACCTCTAGTTGCAGAGGGCAGGTGGGATTAGCCTAGTCCACCCTTGCATCTGCATTGTAGTTTTAATTCTCCTTCTCCCAGCTCTGGTTCTACCTGACAGGTGTCATTTCAAAAATCACTTCCTAATGAATCAGCTCAATGGAAAAAAAAATCTATCTTGGGAGTGAATTCTTAGGGAACCAATTTACAATAGCACCTTCCCCCACGGTAATAAGGTAATAAACATTTGTTTTGATTGATTAATGAAGACAAATGGTTTAGGATCAGCTTAATGAGGAAAAGAATGGGAATTTGGAGGATCTGTGTCTGGCCTCATGTCATGTACCCACCAAGTTTCCATACTCAACAATTTGTTGTAAATGAATACTTATGTGTGTGTAATAATAGCACAAAGGAAACAACAATTTTAAGGTATTTGTTTAGGCTACTTGCTACTCCTAGTTGGAATGGACAGTGATATGATTTACCGTTAGATCTTAGCAGGGTTTAAGTTCCTTTTTCAGTGGGTTCCAGTGGAAGAGAAAAGGAGCAAGGAAGTTGAGAGTATATCTAAGGGAGTGGATAGAGGTCATGGAAGTTAATCTGGGTAAGGAGGAAGACAATGTCATGATGAGCATGATAGAAAGTGAATGTAGAGAGCCTGAATAGGAGGTCACAATGAGGTCAAAGCATTATCAAACTCAGGGTCGGAAAGAATGTCTTATCATGTGAGTGTAAAGTTTTAAACTGAGCTAGATACACTTATTAACAATCACAAGAATCAGAGTAAAACCTGTGCATGGGTGACCTAGGTGAAAAGAAGAATACAATCTCTGGAAATGAGGGAGTTAAGGGACTGAGGGTTGAGATGCTTGAAGAATAGTTATTATGAGTGCTCATATCACTATGAATTGTAAAGGAAGAATCACCTTTAAGAGAAATGCTACAGTTTTCAAGATTAGGGCTGTCGATCTGGATATCAGTATATTATCAACACAAGGAGGGATATTGGTGGCAAAATCTGATGACATAAATTTTCTTTACATTTTTTTCTTTTTCTTTTTCTTTTCTTTTCTTTTTTTTTTTTTTTTGAGACAGAGCTTCAAGCTGTGACCTTGGATAGAGTGCTGTGACATCACAGCTCACAGCAACCTCCAATTCCTGGGCTCAAGCGAGTCTCTTACCTCCACCTCCCAAGTAGCTGGGACTACAGGCAACTGCCACAACACCCAGCCATTTTTTGGTTGCAGCTGTCATTGTTTGGCAGGCCTGAGCAGGATTTGAACCCGCCATCTCAGGTGTATGTGGCTGGCGCCTCAGCCCGTTGAGCCACAGGCGCCGAGCCAATGATGACATAAATTTTGGAAGAGCTGTAGGGGAGATTGAGGAATGGGTGAGCAACAATATGTTAGAAGTTGCAAAGGGACGTAAGGAGGGTGCTACCCTAACCTCCAAGGTGGATAAGGAAAACCATACTGCAGGGGAAGAGTATCCCAAGAGGACAGCCAGATGCTGCCCAGACAAAGAAGGTGAAAGAAACCTCGAGAAAAGAGAAAAAAAGAGTTTGATAATGACATATCTTGATTTGCAGACAGAGGTACTTAGAATGCAGAATAATAAAAAAATGTACATCAGATGAAGCAATGTAGAGAAATGAATGAGTAAGAATTCAAGGGATATTTGACAGCCTGGAACCCAGAAATCTAGGGCTTGGCAGTGACTGAATTAAACAGGAACATTGGTCATCAGTGGGTTTACCTTTTGGCCATATCTTGGAGAGAAGGTGAATAATTAGTTTTATTAAAGCTTCCCTTTGAGAACTGGACTCTTAGGCAGATGTTATTCCTAAGGAAGGAAATATGTGCGTGGCAGTAACTAGCCAGGAGCACCTGCAGTTTTCTTGGCATCCTCGTTAATTTCGCCAATGACGCCATTGAGGTGAGGATGGTTGCCAAGAGCACGCAGTGCTCTGTGGATGCCCCGTGCACTCCTGCTGAAAAATAATATCATTATCATCATTTTGGTAGCAAGGAGCCACAGCAGGAAGGATAATATCAATGCATTAATAGATTAAAGGAGAAATATCATGTGATCATTTCAAAAGAAGCAGAAAAATAATTCATGATTTCAAAAAAACTGTGCTCAGCAAACTTGAAGAAAACTTTTTAAATCTTATACAGTATCAAAACCTGCAGTTAGTCATATTCTTTATGATGATCACTTAGCAGCACTTCATTAAGAATTAAGATGTTTCTCTTCAAGTCCTTTTCCCACCCTGAGATGGGATCACTTACCCTTTTGTTGCCAATACGCTTAAGTTCTCTGTGTATTTTGGTTATTAAACCTTTGTCTGAGGCATAACCTGCAAATATTTTCTCCCATTCTGAGGG
>CAUYON010163408.1:0-23461 GCA_963573935.1 Arctocebus calabarensis | reverse complement strand
GAGCTTCTCTCTCCCCACTGGAGTTCTCTCCCTCTACCAGGAGCTTTAGTGTTTTCTGTATTCTTTTCTGTGAATAGATTCTGTCTTACCACTGGGGGGTGAGGGGAAATAATGTAATGAAGAATAATAAAATATATGTTATTTGAAAAATAAATAAATAAATAAAGTCCAATGCAATAAGTCCAGGAGTTAACAATAAAATCTACCACCTCCCAATCTATCTACCTTAGGACAGTTACAACATTCTTTTTTATAACTGCTGGCTTAACAGAACATGACCACAGAAATTCCAAACTAATTAGAAATCAACTTGAATTGAGTAAGTATTGTATTTAAGCAAAACTGTACTTTTAGTAAAATCTTTAGTAACTCTTGGTAAACTAAAAATCAAAAAGTAACTACCCTGACCAGATAAAGGACATCTCCGAAAACCAATAACTAGCATCACACCTAATTGTGAAACTTGATAATTTCTACCACTGTCAATATTTAACATTACCTTAGACAATGTGACAACACCCAAAGGATTAATGTTGAAAACAAAGAGACAATATTGTCATTTTAGGTAGAAAATACGAGTATTTACCTATGAGTTCCATGAGAATCAACTAATAAATTATTCAAACTCATAAGAGAGTTCAGCAAAACTCCTGGATATAAAAATCAATAGTTTTCATATATGCCAGCAGTCCCAATTAGAAAATATAATCCAAAAGAAAGTTCATTCATATTAGAAATAAAATCTATAAAATCCCTGGAGATAAACCTAATACAAAATGTGCAAGGCTTATATACAAAGAAAAATGTAAAACTTTACTAAAAACATAAAAAGGACCCCAAATAATGAGAGACACACTTATGTCCCAGAATGAGAACTGTCAGAATCATGATAGTTCTTGCCTTATTAATCTATGTATTCAAAGCATCCTGTGACAGGTACTCCTTTTCATTTATAATTGCCGACACCAGTGGGCGACAAGTAACTAATGATTATTCATGAGAATCTCACGCATTTTGTGAGCACTTATTTACCTAATCAAAGGTTTGAAAATTTTAAGAAGGCTACATGGACAAACTCTGAGAAAGGAGAGGGAAGAAAAATAATGAAATAGTAGGGGGCAGTTCAAATAGCCCATGAGACCAAAATCAAAATCTAGGGTCACAGAGACATCAAAGGGCATAAAAGAAAGAGAAGAACACAATTGGCCATTGGAAGAGCAGGAACAGAATGTGATGGGACCAAACAAACAGCTCCAGGCTCCATTAATCAGTGAACTGTAAGTCCCACAATGCACATAACACAGGAAGTGTGGGCACGCCACAGCTTCCATTGCAGGCAACAATGCAGCAGGTGTACCCAAGAGGCAACCAGCAAAGTGGGGCCCTAAAACAAAAACTCTTTTTAAAAGAATTTGATTTCAAAGTAAGTCATCCTCCAGCCCGCTGGCTCTTCAGCTGGCTGCCACACCACCGACACTGCCAAGGAGGAGGCAGAAGGTCCGCCAGCCCCGCTGAGCTGGCTAGGGTGCCAATTGCATTTTTTCAGACAGGGTCTTGCTACACTGCCGAGGCTGGAGCACCATGGCTATTCACAGGCGTGATCACTGCACTGTAGCCGCCAACTGCCGGGCACCAGCCATCCTCCTGCCTCAGCTCCTGAGCAGCTGTGACCGCAACATGTGCCACCATGCCTGACACATCGTCTCATATGATCCCCCCAAAAAACTGCCAGGTGGGTAAAACAGTCATTAATAGTCATATCATGCAGATAACAAAAACAAAGCTGAGAAAAATTAAGTGGCATGTTCACTTAGGAGCCAAAATTTAAATACATTCAAAGGCCTACACAGTTTATTTATCTACTATACCTTGTTCTACTCTGGGTATCAATTCTGTCACCACAAAAACTACATAATTTAGGACTGATTTGACTAGTATAAATGATGAGACTAATATACACACATTCTGCTAGGCTGAACAATTAATTTTTCAAACTTAAGCTCATCTTTCAATTTTTAGAACATTAATCATAAACGTAAACAACTCTGTTTTTGTTATTCCTTTATTAACAAACATAAATAAAGGTGATTACATACTAGAAATTCTTCCAATGCTTTAAAATACTGATTCATTTGGCCTTCATGACAACCCTGTGAAGTAGGAGCTATTATGACTGATGAAGACCTAGAAGCCAAAGGTGTTTTTCTAAGAGTCACACACTTACTGAGAGGCAGATTGTCTATTGCTACAATCCTTGCATTTTCCTTCCTCTTCAGTGTCAAATGTAAGTACACTCATCAAACGTAATTACCTTTCAAGACTGCATATGGGACTACAAATTTGAAACTGGAAGTATTCTGATCTCTAATGTGATATAAAATTTAGTTAAGTTCTTCAGAGGGTATTTTAGAGACATTAAAATTTGTTTAAGACATTGTATGGTCTAAACATTTGTGTCCTTCCATTCCAAAACTTATATGTTGAAAGACTAACTCCCACAGTGACGGTGTTGGGAGGTGATTAGGTCATGAGGTATCTACCTCCATGAATGGGATTAGTGCCCTTATTCATAAGACCCTCTTCATTCTGCCCTGAAAGGACATAAAGAGAAGGCACTATCTACCAGCTAAGTAATAGACCTTCAGACACCAAATCTCCCTTTGCCTTGATTTCAGACTCCCCACCCTCAGGACTGTGAGAAATCAATTTCTATTGCTTATAGGAAACCCAGTTTATGGTGTTTTATTATAGCAGCCTGAGGGACTAAGATAACACACATATTTTCTTGCCAGAAAGGATAGCAGAAAGGTTGTGGAAATAGAACAAGAATTAAAAAAAAAAAAAAGACCTAACAGGTGCCAGAAGAGAAACAGACCCTAAGGCTAGAAATGACACTGAAGTGTTACTACCTGAACTTTGGAGAATATTAGTAAACTGCACAGTGCTTGGCTTATACCAAATGCCTAAAAAATATATTTTCCCCTTCACTTTCCAGAGGCTAATCAGTGACCGAGGGCCAAAAAAAAAAAAAAAAAAAACAGGTAAAAGAGGCTAAATATACCAGTCTAGAAAGTCTAAAAGCACTGAATTACACAATTTTTTATGAATACAATTATATGCAATTCACTAGACGTCATTCTGAGTTCTAATCTTCTCTATGCTACTGATAGTCCTCTGATAATTGAGCCAGACCATCTCCACAGGTCTTGAGTCTATGAAATTTAATCACTGGACCATACTATCTAAGGTCCTCTCCAGCGTTATGATTCAATATCACCAGCACAGAAGGCAACTTTTCCAGAAGACCAGGGAGTGATGACATAACCTACGGACACACAATGCCAAAGGAAAGAATCCAGGTAAGGCTTGCAGGGAACCAGTTAAAACAAACTCTGGGAACCCAGTTCATAACTCAGAAGCTTTTAGGTTCCTTCCTGAAAGCTATGTTTCCAAGCTCAGCTAACCACAAGGCTGGCGCATAGGTAGGTGGAAGCACAAAATTGAAGTGGGATATGAAGGAATACAGAGAAGAGTAATTCCAGGGCGGGAGGGGAAGGGGGCACATTGCTAAACAACCTAGATAAAAATCAAATCTCACTTTGTTCTAGAAATTATGAACAAATCTCATAAGGAAACATTTTATTCTTTTTGGGAATGTTGGATATTATGTTGTTAATCTCAAAAGAATGTATATAAAATTATATAACTAATTAAATACTAATTTTGAAATCTAAGTTTTCACAAACAAGCAGAAACAAAAATATCCAAATAATAATGCATACCCCCAAAACAAAAAATCAGCTCCAGTGAGGAGTCACTACAATTAAATGAAAAAAGTAGTAAAGCCTGTGATTTATCTACCTGCCCTAAATCAATCTTTGAACGGGTAGAAATGAAATTCATTTCTTCAACCAATTTACCAAGAATAGAAATCACTACATGAGTCAATAAAACATGCATTATTTTATGTCCTCTCTCTTATTTCTGTCTTATTTATTATTCTACCAGAACCTATTAGCTGCTATATCATCCAAAACCCATGTATTCTATGTGGGGTGGATGTCTCTTATTTTTGTCCTTTATGTCTATAACAAAAATAGAGAACAAAAACACCTGGGCACATATAAGTAAAACATACAAATGAAAAATAGCCATAATTACGTAATTTAGTAAACATGAGATAGTATAATATCTTCCAAAGTGATGAAAGATGACTTTGTAAAGGAGACCTGGGTTTCCTACCTAATTTATAGCTCCTCCTCAACCCACCTGGGCTGAGACTCTGGTCACCACTTGCTGTGTCGCACTGAGACCACTATTTAAGCCTCTCACGTCCACTCTTTGTTCTCTGGAACACAGGGCTGCTCAGAAGAGGTCATACAGTAACGTGTAATCTGTCCTGACATGGAGCAGGCATTTGACAAATTCTTAAATTCCTATCAAAGCCCTGTTTTAAAAAATGTCATAGTTCTCAGCAAAGGCCTTCAGTCTGATGACAAGAAACACTTTTACTGAGTCACCTAAGGAATTTTAAAACACTAATATTATTCCAGGGACTTAGAATTACGGACATCTCAGCATTGGTTCTATTTTTTATAAAAAGCTACTAGTAACTACTTCGACCACATCCATCTAGTCAATACACATACCCCAATAAAACTTACGAATACGATGGAAAACATGAGAATGAAAAACAATCTATTACTATTTATTGAGCAGTTCTCCACCAGACAGTGCCTCAGGCACTTCTGAACAAATTGGAGACCTAGACTAAGACGTATAAGGAAAAAGACAGCAAGTGATTCTGTGGGTGTTTTATTGTAACTGGAGTTGATCCCAAAGCTGATGCTCTTTAATACTGTGTGACTCTTCCTCCAATATTTGCCTCTTACTAGGAATTCACAAAACAACTTCCTAAGAAAAGTTTACACTAAATAATTGAAAGAACAAGCCACAATACTCCATTATTAACAATAACAACATACAAAACTCTTCATCCCAGGCCAAGAATTTTGCTGTGTTTGGTGCTTAAAACACTAAGTACAATGTTAACAATTAGTTAAAATAATCCAGACATGAATTATCAGAATGTGTGGAATACTGCAAAGGCAGTCCTAAGAGGGAAATTTATAGCGTTGCAAACCTTCCTCAAAAGAATGGAAAGAGAGAAAGTCAATAACTTAATGGGGCATCTTAAGCAACTGGAAAAGGAAGAACATTACATCCTCAAACCCAGCAGAAGAAAATAAATAACTAAACTTAGAGTAGAATTAAATGAAACTGAAAACAAAAGAATTATTCAAAAGATCAATGAATCAAAAAGTTGATTTTTTGAAAAATTCAACAAAATTAATACACCTTTGGCCAACCTAACCAAAAAATAGAACATTAAAATCCATAATATCAATCATAAGTGACAAAGGTGAAATAACAACAGACACCTCAGAAATTCAAAGAACCCATAATGCTACAAAAAATGCTTTTGTTCTCAGAAATATGAAAATGTGAAAGAAATTGACCAATACTTGGAAGCATGCCAACTTCTAAGACTTAATCAGAAAGAATTGGAAATGCTGAACAGACCTATATCAAGGACTTAAATAGAATCAACTATAAGAAATCTCCCAAAAAAGAAGAGTGTGGGACCAGATGGCTTCACATCAGAATTCTACCAAACCTTTAAAGAGGAACTAGTACCTATATTACTTAATCTTTTCCAAAACATCGAAAAAGAAGGAATACTTTCCAACACATCCTATGAAGAAAGTATCACCATGGTCCCCAAACCAGAAAAAGTCCCAACAAGAAATCCTATGAAGCAAGTATCACCATGATCCCCAAACCAGAAAAAGTCCCAACAAGAAAAGAAACTACTGACAAATATCTATAATGAACGTAGATGCAAAAATATTAAGTAAGATCTTAGCACACAGAATCCAGCAGCACATCAAACAAATTACACACCATGACCAAGTGGTTTTATCCCAGGGTCTCAAGGTTGGTTCAATATACATAAATCTATAAATATAATACATCATACTAAGATAAAAAAACTAATCAAAAAACAAAGACCATATGATTCTCTCAATAGATGCAGAAAAAGATTTTGACAATATCCAGCATCCTTTCATGATCAGACCACTTAGGAAAATAGGTATAGAAGGGACTTTTCTTAAATTGATAGAGGCCATCTATAGCAAACCCACAGCCAAAATCATATTGAATGGAATAAAACTGAAAACATTTCCACTCAGATCAGGAACCAGGCAAGGTTGCCTATTGTCTCCACTGCTTTTTAACATTGTGATGGAAGTCTTAGCCATCGCAATCAGGCAAGAGAAGGCGATCTACGGTATACAAATGGGGTCAGAGGAGATTGAACTTTCATTCTTCACAGATGATATAATTTTAAATTTGGAAAACTCCAGGGACTCAAACACAAAATGCTTAAAAGTGATCAAGGAATATAGGAAAGTCTCAGGTTACAAAAATCAATACTCACAAATCCGTAGCTTTTATATATACCAATAATAGTCAAGCCAAAAAAAAACAGTCAAGGACTCTATTCCTTTAACAGTTGTGCCAAAGAGAATGAAATATTTGGGAATTTACCTAACAAAGGATGTGAAAGATCTCTATAAAGAGATTTATGAAACTCTGAGAAAAGAAATAGCTGAAGATGTTAACAAATGGAAAAACATACCATGCTCATGCTGAGAAGAATCAACATTGTTAAAATGTCCATATTACTCAAAGTAATTTACAAATATAATGCAATCCCTATCAAAGTAACACCGTCATACTTTAAAGATCTAGAAAAAATACTACTTTTTTAATATGGAACCAGAAAAAACCTTGAATAACCAAGACTTTACTATTGGCTATTCAATAAAAACAAATCAGGAGGAATTATATGACTAGACTTCAAACTATACTATAAATCTATAGTGATCAAAACAGCATGCTACTGGCACAAAAACAGAGAGGTAGATGTATGGAATAGAATTGAGAATCAAGAGATGAACCCAGACACTTATAATCATTTAATGTTTGATAAGCTCATCAAAAATATAAATATATAAAGATTCCTTATCTAACAAATGATGCTAGGAGAACTGACTGGCAACTTGTAGGAGACGGAAACTGGACCCACATCTTTCACCATTAACAAAAATTAACTCTAACTGGATAAGAAATCTAAACTTAAGACATGAAACTATAAAGATTCTTGAAGAGAGTAAAGGAGACACACTTGAAGAAATTGGCCTGGGAGAATACTTCATGAGGAGGACCCCTGGGCATTTAAAGCAACACCAAAAGTACACTACTGGGATCTGATCAAACTAAAAAGCTTCTGCACAGCCAAAAACACAGTAAGTAAAGCAAGCAGACAGCCCTCAGAATGGGAAAGGATATTTGCAGGTTATGCTTCTGACAAAGGTTTGATACCCAGAATCCACAAAAAACTCAAACTTATTAATAAGAAAAGAACAATCCTATGTCATTGTGGGCAAGGGATTTGAACAGAAGCTTCTCTGGAGAAGATAGGCACATGGTCTATAGACACATGAAAAAATGTTCATCATCTTTAATCATCAGAGAAATGCAAAGCAAAACCACTTTGAGATATGATCTAACTCCCCTAAGAGTGGTTCACATAACAAAATCTCAAAACTACAGATTTTGGTGTGGATGTGGAGAAGAGGGAATACTTCTGCACTGCTGGTGGGAGTGCAAGCTAATATGTCCCTTTTGGAAAGAAGTATGGGGAATACTCGGAGATCTAAAAGTAGACCTGCCATTTGATCCTGCAATTCCTCTACTAGGTGTATATCCAAAAGACCAAAGTCACTTTATAACAAAGGTATTTGTACCAGATTGTTCATTGCAGCTCAATTCATAATAGCCAAGTCATGGAAGAAGCCCAAGTACCCATGATCCACGCATGAATAAATTGTGGTATATGTATACCATGGAATATTATGCAGCTTTGAAAGATGGAGGCTTTACCTCTTTTATGTTTACATGGATGGAATTGGAACATATCCTACTTGTAAAGTATCTCAATAATGTAAGAATAAATATCCAATGTACTCAGTACTATTATGAAACCAATTTAGAATCACTCACACTTTCATATGAAGAACAGATCACAACTATGGCTGAGGATGAAGGAGGGAAGGAGGGGGGATGGGAGAGGAGGTAGGAGGTGAGATGGAGGGAGAGTGAATGGTGGGATCACACCCGTGGTGCATATTGCAAGGGTACATGTCGGGTCTATTAAGCATAGAGCATAAATGTCTTAACACAATAATCAAGTAAACAAGATGAGGTATATATTAACCAGTGTGATGTAAGCATTCCTAATACTATATAAAATCAGTACATTGTACCCCATAAATGCATTAATATATATGTGATGTGTTTATGATTTAATAAAAAATAATTGTAAGAAAATCCAAGAATCTTAAAAATCCAGAAACACAAGAGTACACATCAAAATTGTTGGTAGCAACAGAATATGAGGTCAAGTTGGAGATATCTGTAAAAAAGTTCTGGTAAGCCTTACTGAGAAAGGCAATCACAAAAGAGCTCAAAAAACCTATTTTTTCCTATTATATCAACTATTTGGACTAATGGCCCATCCTTATTTCCTAGTGACCACAAGGAAATGTACAGTTCAGCTAAAATGCATACTGAGCCATCATAAAACTACTACCATCATATTTTAGCACATAAGAAAATCCTATCATTTCCTCTCAGCCTAACAGAATTGGGGGTGGAGGTGCAATAGTGGTGGCAAGGAAGACAGGAGTGGAAGCACTCCATTATTAAGAAATAATCATTATGTTAAAGGAATGGATACATTTGCCTGCACCTTTCCCATTCTTCTGCCTTAGAGGTGTGTTATTATCTTATAATCATTACTGATCCCCAGAGAAACATATTTTGCTTCACAACACAATTTTTTTTAGTGAAAAACGTATTACTAGGGATGCTTGTTAAATTGATGATAACTTAAATTAACCCACATTTGTTACTAAATTCCAAGGGTCATCCATCAAGCATGAAAAGATATATTTTCTACATGAGAAGGAAGAAAATTCAGAAAAGTGAGAGAACCACTGATTTAAAGTTTATATTAAAAAAAAAGACAGAGAACTATTAGAAATGCTTATGATTTCAGCCTTTCTTGGAAGCAGGTTCCACATTCAGAATGACAAAGCATCAAAAAAGATAAAAAGTGCAAATGGCTTACTTACATTTGCCAACTGCATTACCAACAGAAAGTCATTATTCTGTAATAATCGCTGTGCCCCAATGAACAGTAAAATTATTTTTAACAATTCATTTGTTTTACAATCTCTAAAACACAATGGCTATAGTTAAATTACTGTACAATCACCTACCTCTTATCTGAAGCGTAAGCAGCCCTGAAATATAGCCATCTAGAGTAAAATATTTACAATATTTTAAACCCATACATATTATTCTTTGCTACCTATATATTCTCTTAAGATAAACTAATTAGAGTATTTAACAATGAGAGATACTTTTCAAGTTTTTTTCCTACCTTGCTAGGAAACAGAGAACTGTATCATTAGTATTACTAAAGGGAATAATTATTAGTCTTATCATTTGCTTTCTACCAATACAATATAAATATGAACTCTTAATGAAGATGACTTGTGACTAACCATCTATTACGTGACTTTCTTCAATTGTTTCTTGTATTATTACCCTCATCAAAAGAAATGATTCAGATAAAATAACATGCCATAAGCTATCACGCCGATGTCACAGAAAGATAGAGAGATATCTCATTGATCAGTAAAAATCAGGAGAGAACAATCTGGTAATAAGTGTCTCATATCTCACATGCTAAGGACTAATTAGTTCTAGCGAAGTCCCAGAGGGCAGGAATTTACTCTCTTCAATAAAATAAAGGCAATTTAATGAATGGGCCTCCACATTTCAGCTCTGAAATTTCAGAGTTTACAATCTTATAAAACTAAGGGAGTTGACATCTAATTGTCCTACAAAGTGTACAAAATATAACTACAAAAATGCAACTACTTCATTAATATCTTTAATATTTCCATTATTAGAATAAGCATTACATTATCTAGTTCATTTAAAAAAAAAAAAAAACTTCCACAATGCTGTATGTAAGAAGTATGTAACATTTTAAGTAATAAAACTGGCAAAATTCTTAACAGGAAAATATCTGTGAAACAAAAAAGCTTCACCTCATAAATCAAGAATACATGAGTATTTAAATTCAATAAGAGATCAAGGGACAATTGTTAATTTCAGCACCTCATTTTGTGCCCAAACTGTGCAAGGCAGTAGACAGAAAAGAGGTTAAAGGAGAATTAGTGGATCCTGTCCTTAGAAGAAGAAAAAGTATTTTATGAAGCACCTATCTATAATGTGTCAGACAATGCTGCAGGGCCTAAAGCTACAAAACTAAAACAAAGACAATCCCCACCATCCAAATGCCAGAGACTAGGTCAAATAAGGGTAGTTACAAGGGGACATTCTATGGCCGTGACGGATATAGCTACGTAAACATGCTAAAACACAGAGAGACCAAGTCTCAGGTAAGTAGGAAAGGCTTAAAAGAAGGTGACACTGTTACTAACATAAAGGCTGAAAAAAGGTGTGATTAGAAAAGACTGAAAATCAGGAAAAATTATTTTGAATCCCCAAAGTCAATTAACTTGTTCAAAGGAAATTCATTCTTTTGCAATTTTTTAGGATGCTCTAACTCTAGATACTGATACAGGAGAGACCAATTAATCAGAATATCATACAGATCCAGGTGAGTGGTAGTAGAGACAGTCACCAGATGTGAAATATACTACAACGCCAATGCAGCTCATCAACTGATTTTAATGTGAAAAACTCAGAGGACACGTTTAGAATGAGATGAACCTTGAGCCAATTCCAGCCAGAAAGAGATTCAGAGAATGATTATGTCATTGATAGAAACACAGAAAATGGGACACAGTTGCAGGGTAAGAGTAAATTAAAATAATTCATTGCTAAAGTATTGACAGCTAAAAACATAACACAGATAGCTAGCTCTAATTGAGCAAAAATTTTTGTTTACGTAAAATTCTTTTAATACCCATATAAGCCACAGGGGTAAGTAAGAACTGACATATCAAAAGGCCAGTCTGTTGAATCTGGAATAATTCTTTCAAAGTTTCCGAAAATCAATAGTATCTTCAATAGACAGTAAGATATTCTTCAAAAATTACTCCTCTTGTACAATCTGCAGTTTTCCCAAAAAGTAAAACAAAATCAATTTAGCATTTTCTGTGGTTGCAAGAAAGTCTTTAAACCAATTAAATTAACTTTCCCTTCTGCTGATTGTACTTGCTAGTCAATTATCCTTAGCCCATAGTAGCCAGTCCTTGCTTTTGGGCCATGATAGTTTCCTGGAAACCACATCCTAAAACAGATGCTATGCAGGGGATTATGCTTTTTCATAAAAATAATGTTATAATTTACATACAGTATTTTATACCAATAAATGATGACAATGTCAACTATGTATTATTAAAACAAAAGAAAAATGTACATACATCATCACAAATATAATGATGTTAAATAGTCAAATTATGTTCGAAGTCCTCTATTAGCATTTCCATACCGAGAAAACCATAGTGTCTAAAAGGCAACATTTTTTTTTTCAGATGAGAAAAGTGACACATTCAGCTTAATTGGGATTCCAGATGCTTCAGTATATTAGAGACAGAAACATGGATTTAACTGAGCTTAACTAGTTCAAATGTCAAGGTATTTTACCTTCCATGACACTTCACCCTCAACCGTACAAAGGCACATCAATGACCCTAAATGCTTAGTACACATGGATTAGAAGAGGAGAGTCAATGTATCATACCTTAAGGAAACGTATCATTCCTTAAGGAAAATGAAATTCCACCATAGTGAATTCTAGACATTTTCCAGAAATAAATTCCACTTCTATGATGTGTCTTTGGAGAATGTATGCCACTATGCAGTATCCTGTAGGATGTGTTTTTAGAGATCTTTCATATAGTATACATTTTTTCAAACTATTCAGGAAAAAAATCAATTTATTTCTCAGCCAAACCATCACAGATCATTCTGCTTAAATGCAGCATCTTCTCATGGAAAAGTCAGTGTATCAGGCAGGCATTGAGAGACCAAGATTCTACCTCCTGCTTTGTTTTTTTAGCTGTGCATATGATATGTAAAAGGAGAGGGGAAGATTGGATAGTTAAGGTCATTTTTTTCTTAATCTTAAAAAGCTATGGCTCCAACTTCAATTGTCAACTTTTGGCCAGGGAGATTTGTTTTATTCAAGTCCTTAACATCAAGAGCAGCCATGAAGGAATAAATAAAGAACAGACAAAAGGCTGTACGCATTCCGTAGTCTATGGAGGGAGAGAATAGAAGCTGCAACCCTGTGCTTTGATAACAGTGGGTAAATACAAACCTCAAAAAAGTCTTCTGTAGTCAGTCCAAGGTAGCTGAGGTGGTTGGCAGAGGACCAGGTGCTGAAGTCAAAAGCCAAGTCAAAAGCAAAGGGAACATGGTAGCTCACTACCCTCGGAGTCAGAGCAGTGACCACCAGTTAGGTATTTTAAACTCTGACAGGGACAGAGATGCAACAAACCAAGCACCCCCTGTAGACATGGTCTTACCTGGTTCTCAAATCAAGATGAAAGCATCACAGGCAAGTTGAAAACACATGATTTTATTCACCCCCAACCTGTTATCAGCTTTATTGGAGCTGTAGCTGGGAAGTGGCTGATGAAACCAATATACCAATCTCCACTGCTATACTTTGACCTGATACTCTGGCAGAGCAGCTATTGACTGCTCAAAGAAAGTTCTGATCAGGTGCAAATCCCTTTTGGCACCCTGTCCTAAGCACAGAAGCCCTCCTTCTCAATCAAAGTTTGAAGTGTTCACAAAACACCAACAGACTAGTGTTCTCAACTTTGAAGGAATTGTTAGTTACACATGGCAAACTGTGATTATAGTATCTCCAGTTCTCCCCCAAGACTACTGATGGCTGATCTCTGGCCAATGTTTGTGTCTTCAGTCCAATTTACTCGCTTATTCACTTCATTTGGAAGAGTTGCAACAAATGCACTTAATATCAAACTGAAAGGTTTAATCTAAAATTTTTCGGGAAATATAAAGTATTATCCTATAAATCATACTCTTTAAGGTAGTAACAGTTCGGTTTCTTAAAACAAGAACCTCAATATCAGCTGTAATGAAGTTTTGCAGGTATGATTATAATGGATTTATTCACATGTTCATTAGTTACTATTACACAAGTTAAAAACAATAGATGATGAACTACATAGGTACAAAGATAAAGAAAATACAAACTGTTTACAGAAAGCAGTGGTACTTAATCTTTGTGAAGTCCCAGACCCATTTTATGGAAACTATATATTCTTCTGCATGGAGTATGTAAAATTGAATTAACAAGGCTTTGACGCTCAAAATTGAACAACTTACTGATCTACAAATCACAGATTATAAACCTTTATCTCTAAAACTTCTTCAAACATACAGTATAAAATGTAACACACTCTGTTATAATCACTTCAGGATTGAACACTAGACCACCACATGTCTAGATGTTACTTAACCAAGCTCATGGTTAATGGCAGAGAACCAATGTTTGAACTCAAATGATTCTAAATCTAATGCTATTGTTTTGTATGGAAAGCCACAAGCATTATTTCTATGGGTTTGTTTACTTTTTTAGCAAGAGCCTTTAGACAGTTAATTGATTTATATTTACCTATTTACTTTTGTTTACTCATCTATTTATAACCAATAGGCAGACTCTATAATGCGACATACAAAGAGTAAAGAAAGAGTTCAAGGGAACTACAGAAAGATTTTTGCTCAGAGTCTATTTGGCTATAAAGAGAAAACAGTTAACCAATTGATAAGTGAGGGTGGTGCAATTTAATTTTAAGAATAGTTAATAATAACAAGGAACTGAATGGTTCCAGCAGTGAAAAGTCTTAATGATAGTCACCAGGAAAGATTAGACTGCTCAACTCTATTTGAAGTTAAACAGGGAACAAGTGTGGCTATCCATTTGAATGTTCTGGAATCAGAATGGATTGTGGCAATAGGAGACGTGGCAGAACACAGAGAACTGGACCACAGGATATAACTTTAAATCCCAGTTTGTCAATAACTAATTGCATAACATAAGTGGAAAATTCTTGAGGACCCACATTGTTTTCACTTCTAAAAATCAGAAGGCTGGATGATACTTTCAAAGGTCTCTTTCAGTATTAATATTTCATACAACTAAAAAATAATGTGTACTGGATGAATTATGAATAACTAATTCTTAAGGTTCTTCCAAAATTTAACATCTTATTTTTCTTTTTTCCATCATATAATCATTGGTTTTGGAAAGTTATAACCCAACCAATCCTCTAAAATGTGTATAATATATACATAAACCCTGCCTACTTCATAGAATTTTTTATGTATTAAGATATGTAATTTTTAAAATTTAAGTATGCACATGTCAAAATTTTTATTAAATATTAATTAAATGTTAAAATCATATTAATGAAAGATAATGTCTTAACTATAAATTCCAATGTACTAAATGATTTAATTTTAAAAAGCACAAGATTCTGCTTGAGGCCAAAATACGGTAACTGTAAGTAATTTAAACAGAAATTTCTCTATTTATATGTATTAATAGCATTTAATAAGACATCTTATTTAAGAAAGGAGAAAATTGTCTTTGACCACCAAAGTTCAAAATAAAACAAATTCCTTTATTTTCTAATTATCCTGTTCTGCTACAGACATTTTGTTATTTTGTTTATTGAGACACTGCCTCCATTCTAGAAAAGACCAAAGGGAGCTGAAAGGGTATAATAAATCACAGCAAGAAAATTCCACAGGTGTAAAACTAGAGGGAAAGATGAGAGAAAAATGAGAATAAAGACATCATTTAGAACCAGGAATAAAGTTCATATATGTTTACCATAAACATTTATATACTTCTTATTAAAGAGCCATTACATTGGCTGTAAGCTTTCTAGCAGTAAATGCAAGGAGGGGCTCCCTGTGTAATGTGATTCATTAAAATAATTCCACTGGGAAGTAAACCAATGTGTTCCTTGTGACACTTTCTGCAGATCTGGTTTGATTTGGGGATAGTTTTTAAACAATGAAGAAAAGGAGGAAGAGAGGATTGCATACCTTTCAAATAATCTGCTTCAAATACTGTGTGTCTAAAGTATGGATACCAGGAAGTCCCAGACTGCTCCCTGGAAAAGTGTACGGCACGAAACTATTCGACAATGTCATTTCAATGCAGACCCATTTGTTTTCACAAACCCTAAGTTTTAAGAAACTATGAGAGTCACATACTCTTATGACAACTAAAGATTCTGTCCTTAAAAAGATTTGACTATGTCCAAAAGGGTGTTCCTCTTTGTAGAGTGCAACATCACAGGAGCTCAGATTTCCTTAGAAAAGTTTTTCTAGAACTAACTGAAAGACAAAGAGTTGACTGCAGCCTGAGGAGTCTACTCCTCAAAGCCAAGCACGACAATGTCAGTCTGAAACAAAGCTCCACTGACGTGAAAACAGCTGTCAACTCAGTTCATATAGAGTAATTCAGTAAAATACACAATGAACGTAAACTTGCAGCTAAGCTTTATAAAAACTACCTGCGAAGTATAAGCCAAGGTAATTCGTGGAGGGAGTCTTTAAATAAGTCGGTGACAGTATAATGACCAAAGAAAATAATACATTAGTTGTACAAGCAATTGTCAATTTATGACACTTTTAGACTGAGATGAACTATGAAACTGTTAAATAAGAAAAAAGATTATTTTGTGTCTTCTATTGTGGAACAGACATGCAAGAGCTTTGTTAATATACTAAAAATGAAGTTAAAGAGAAGAGAGCTCAGAACACAAACATATATTGCCCTAATGAAATATGTGACTTGTGCTCCCAAAACAATATTCTTGCAGACCCTGACTCTAGAAATAGTAATATAGAGACATATTCTGAAAGGAGATCAATAACTGGGGTGGGGAGTCTATGGTGAGCTTGGAGAAATTGGCCCTTAACTGGCTCTTGACCAAGAATTGAAGGCTAGAGAGAGGACCCATATTAATTTCTGTGTGGTTAGAATAACATTCCAGCATGATTTATGAATCAATCTCAGCCAATGACTTAGGCTTGAATTAACAGCTGTCTTAAATTAATTCTGATCTGTTAGTTCAAACAAATAATATCCTGAGGTATGGTGAAGACTTTCAGAAGCACCTATATTCTCTCTTTGATGCTTAAAATTATTTATTGAATGAATGACTGGTTGATTTAATAAAATTTGCTAATACTGAAAATAATAAAAAATGGACATTATTGGAGACTAGGGGGACAAATACAGCCCCAATATTTTTTTAAAAGAATAAACTGAGTCTAAGAAAAACACCAACGTTTTCAAATTATCAGTAAAATTCTATTGACATTTTAAATGAATAATTTCTGAGTATTTCCAAAGAAAAGCTAGACACACCAGAATAATAGGTAAAGGGAATGATACAGGTCTACATTTGTCCACATTTCAATAAAGCATTTGGTAGAATCTCCACTTATGGGCCAGATGCAGAAATGAGAAAGGGATACTAACCTGGTAATGTCGCTTCCTGACAGGTTGAACTTCTACACTAGAAAAAGATTTGATTCACGCATTGTTATCAACCAGGAAAACGCCATTCTACACAGGGCCACAGTGCTTGGCCTTTAGCCCTTATCTATTTATTATCAAACACTTGAAACAGAACATAACTAGCTAACACTTGTCAAATACACATAGGACTACAACAAATGTCTAATGCACTGGCTGAAAAGATTAGGATAAAAAAAATTCTTAACAGGCTGTCATAATGAGATACATCACCATGATAGACTGTAAAAGGGACAACCCACAACCTCAGTCTAAACACAAACGTCATCAGGGTTGGGCTCCTCCCTCTCCAACACGTGTACATCAAAGACAGGAGTGATGTTACAGGGTCCTGAGCAAAGAGACGGGGTGGGAGCAGAATCAAGACCAGTTTGATCTGATCTTCAGGCCACAAAGTGCTGGGGGTTTTGCTTTCCCAGTCAGTCAGTCATTAATTACCCAGAGTTACGGCCTGAGCACTTACTCAGACTAGAAGTGGCTCAGTCTGTGAGCCTTTGTAAGCTGAATACAACAGAGCTAGAAATCACACTAGTCCCTGGGAGAACAAATCTCCCCAATTCCTAATGAGGACAACCACCCACACATACACACACAAAAAAAACAACGATACCTGGAAAAACTCTTTAGTGCTTAAGCCTGTCCTTTGAATGTGTTACAGGCTCATTCTAATTAATAACAACAAAAAATTAATGTAAATCAGGCCAAAAAATATTGATCCATGATGTTTGAGAAAATGGAAAAACAGGCACTCAAGCATTAGACGTCTTTAATTAAAAATACAAAGTAAATGGACTCATTCCCCAATGAATGTCTTTTGTTAGCAGTCTACAGAATAGCGTATCAGGTAGATCTGTTATGGCAAAGCCACTTCAATAGCGATCAATGCAGTTGGAACCCAAGCAGATACATACTCCAGAGATAAACCAAAGTGCTATTTTTTTCCTTTATTTAAATTGAGGCCACTGGAAGAAAGCACTCTCAAGTAAGTATCTTTTGAAACTTTATTTCACATAGTTAAGCACAAAGGGGAGGGAATGCAAAATGCACCCCCAAGTGATCCATTAAAATATTATTTCAAGTTGACAAGAATAGCTATGTAATTTCTGCTGCATGATTTCTCCCTAAATATTGTGAGTGGAGGAAAGTGTTCACGGATCATAGCTAATGGTTTCATTGTTAACCCCTCACATTCCATCCTCAGCCACTCCTCAGCGGCTCACTGGCAGAATATTTGTAAATAGTCACCGGCAGCCTAGAAAAGCCCATGGCCAGGCAGTAAAGGCTCTATTAATTTCTCAATTCCTAAAACAGACCCAGAGAGCACTCAAGTGTGTGACTGTTAAAAGCTACTGATGTTTCCCCTTATGAATACCCATAATGTTTAATTCATGTTATGTATGTATGTGTGACAAATACAGAGGTTTAACATAATTAACCTCATCTCCGCCCAAAAGTCTGAAAACATAGTTTGATTTACTGCTGTATTTCCTTAGGAAGTTTAAAGTCACATGCCAATGTGTGTGGGGGGTGTCAGGGACAGTTTATTTTTGCATGGTCCTGTCTCCCCTGTCCCCCATTGGTACACAACTGTTTACTATCTCGTCCTTCAGCTCTCAATTCAAAACTCCAGGGCATACTTACATACTTGGTAAGTTTCTAGGTAACCAGCTTTCAGTGCTAGTGTCTCCTTCTGGACCAACAGGGTCAGGAGCAGAGCTCTGCATGTCATCCGTGGACGGCCTGGCACATGACATAGTAAGGGGCACCGAGCAGCTTCTCCATGTCAGTGAATACATTTGAAAACACTGCATCTGTGAGATCTCAGAAGCCAGAAAATTATCACCATCCTTCACCTCCTTGAGAACATTCTGTCAATACTTTCAGAAAGAACTAAAATAATGAGCCATCCTTACTGAGTTCAAAAATGGTCATTGGAGAATAAAAGTCTTTGCAAATAATATAAAAAATATTTTTTAAAAATTAGTAAAACTTAAAAGAGAAAAAGTATGGAATTAATAAAATAATCAAGTCAACTACAACAGTTTCTTAAGAATGGTATTCAGTCTTTGAAAATAATAGTCATAAAAATAATATCAACATCAAGTGGGAAAACTTTATTACATTAAGATATTTAAATTTTTAAGTGGGATATGACAGTGTATATGCCCTATCTGAAACACATTTTTAGAAAAATCTGGAAAATGCTACATATATAAATCGTAGTTATGTTAGATATTTGGGATTTAAAGATAATTTTAAAATCTATTTCCATATTCTTTGTATCATAGCACTTGAATAATTCTTTTCAAAAAATACTTAGCTAAGTAATCAAATTAAAAATGGGCGGGGGGAAGGCTAGGTGACAGTGATTTCATATTTTGATGCTTTAAGAGGATTACAGGAGGGAAAAGAAATCTCTATTTGCAAATGGTGGGCCACATCACAGCACAAAGCAGCAATTATTTCTCTACCCCAATATGGAAAGACATTTGACATCCAGCTGACCTCACTAACATGATCCACTGTGCTGAACCCCGCCGTGCTGGGCAGGGGTCAGCAGGATCATAGCATAGTCCCTACTAAGGGGGAAGCTGAGAACAGAGCAAGCCCAGATGTGGTTTCTCCCAGTACGTCAAAGGCAGAGGCAGGCGGTGCTTCCGGCTCCAATAGTAAAAAGCTTTAGTCTTTTGTTTATTCAAAAATGATCTGTATTTTAAGCATATTTTATAAAGACTATAACTATGACCCTCTTTTCCCCCTCAAATACTCCTTTCAAGTGAAAAGAGCAGAGGCTAAGGAAGAGAGGACAGGAAGTTTCTGAGGCTGAGCTGCTAATACATTAACTTCCCCTTAATTTCACCTTTATCACCCACCTCTCCTTCTTAAAAACCTCCAGCAACTCTGCTAAGTCTCTGACTGCCCATGAGGCTGTCTCAACAAGGTGCAGTTTACTTTTGAGATGAGAGAACGTCCCATCGTCCTGGGCCCCTGTTCCCACTAATGGAGACTGCCTACCTCTGCACTTAAACTGCCCCCCACCCCGATTCCAAACACACAATATGTCGCTCTGTAGAACCCTAACAGAAGGCACAGCAGGGCAGACCATATACTTGTAAACAAAGTCAAGTCACTTACAATTCCCCCAAAATTCTTAATCAGCATTAATCTGCTATCTTTGTGCATTTAGATCAGTGGTTCTCAACCTGTGGGTTGCGACCCCTTTGTAACAATGAAAATACATAGCGGCATTAGGAAGGTTGAGAACCACTGGTTTAGATGATATGGTGACCTAACACATTCCCATTTTCCTGCATATTTAATAGCTAAAAGAATTTAAAGGGAAGGTAGGGGGAGGCAACATGCATATATATAAGAAAAAAAGACAAAGGAAATGGTAGCTAAGAATTAATTCTCTTCTTTCCTTTCTACTCCCTGGTGTGAATTTTCCCAGTGAATCCATGTGAAACAGTGGTGAAAACACTAAGGCAATTCAGGCTAAAGATTGTTTTCAAATAAACATAGGGTGGCTTCCTCTCCTAACGGGAAGAATCTTCAGAGTATTGCATTTGGTAGAAAGGGTAATCCAGATGACCCACTTCAAACTCTGTAAAAGCATAAAACATCTGACTTGCTTTCTATAAAATTACTAATATATCAACATAAAAATACTAATTATATGCCAACAAAGCTATTATACACATATGTGTGAGTCATACTATCGCCAGAGAGCTTGGTGTAATTCTCAAATAATATTATTAAGAATCCAAGTTTGTCACTTGCTGAAATCCCAGAAGTTCAGTAGCTCATTGCTCCCCATTGCTCCCCAAGAGGCAAGATGAGGGAAATGAGGTTTAGTGTGCAAATATAAAATAACTTCTTAAATACCAGAAAGTGACAAAACTTGCTTTACAATTTCAATTTTATGTTACAGGCATGTTCATATTTCTTCCAAGGGAAGTGGTGTATATCAATCTCTAGAAATTTATGTACTGAGTGTATAAATATTTAACATAATAATCCTTGATCATCAGAGAGAGACAGCATGGTCTAGGGAATTGTGTGCTGAATACCCCATCCACCCACATCTATCTCATATGGATTCTGTAAAGATTAATTAGCAGATAACTCTAGAAAGCACTGTGAGCTCTTTTGCAAAAATAAGTTTACCAACATCAAATACCGATTATACTGCAACTTGTGAGATGAAGAGAGAAAAACTTAATAAAGCTATGAGAGTTTAAAAAAATGCATGATAGTTGGGATCAAAATGAACATGACAGCCACTGAAGCAGATTAGAGGGAAGACTAAATATCAGAAATAAAAATCTATTAATCCTGTAAACACAACAAAAGGCAGTGCTTTCCTTCAGAAGCACTGCAACCAACCACCTCAGCACAAAAGGGTTAACACAGGCCAGGCTTTCCCAGCCAAGTTTCTGATTTCCCTGAAAGGTGAGTACAGCAGAGCCCAGCTTGTCTTTGATTTGTGCCCGCCCCCACCCAGCTCACTCCACACCAAGCCTGGCCATGCAGCCATCAGCGTGCCTGTGTCCTTCACAGACCATTTCCTCTCAGGGTACCCTAATCCATTCAGAAAATGACAAGGTGACACAGAAACCAAAGGAGAAGCCCAGAAATATGGCCCGGACTAGTCAACACTCAGGACTCAGAAATATATGTTAACCAGAAGAGCAAAAGTTATTTAAGAGAACTAAACATACAATTAGTAGTGCCTTCTTTTTTTGAGAAGAATTTCACAGATACAAAGCCATTTATAAGATAGTTCTTCCTTCTCACATCTCAGAAGTAATAATGCTTGTTTGGGAGTGGGGCACGCTTTCTACTTAGCATGCACTTTTATATGCAAATCATTACTACTACAAATTACTAAACGTTGTATGGTAAATTAAATAACTCTCAGTGTTCTAATATACCAAATGTAATCATTTCTAAACTATCATTTTCAGATACAGGAAAATAGATTAAAAAAATACAAATAAAAGCAATTTTCAGTTTGCACTAAAATTAAAATCAATAGGATGTACAGTATTAAAAATATTTTTTAGACATAATTAAACTTCCCTTGAAGGATCCAACACAGCAGCAAGCGCCCAAGGACCCACTCACTTTATAGCACAGTACTGGCATTCCTAACATCATTTCCTGCATTCATCCCTTTCTTTTGCATTGCATTTCATTTTTAGGCCATTACTACATTATACCCAGAGTGTGACATTGGCCTACAAGAAGTTGGCCTGACTCCATGTGACCTACATATAGCAAAAAATTAAATTCGCCTAAAGCAAGGCTCTGAAAATATTCATTACAGGTAAACCTTCAGAGTGGTTCTCTATTTTTCTTTTTTTTTTAAACTGGATACAGCTCAAACTTATCAGCCTGGCATTCACAGCTCTTCATCATCTAGCTCCATTTAGCCTCTTAAGTTCTCAATTTCTGTTTTAAAACAAAGCCTAACTTTTACTTAATTTGGACTTCTTTAATTCATGAAAATGCTTATCTCACAATTTCCAAAGCACCTTTTTAAGTGCCAATCCCTACACCTACAATCTCTTTCTCCCCACATCACCAAATAAACTCTTATAACAGCTCAAAATGCCTCCTCATTCACAACTGCCATCTTTCCCACATGCATGGAGTGTGGATAAGATTCCCAACTCCACACCCAGCACACCTCCACCCTGCTGATCCTTCACCATCAGGGAACATACTCTGGACTAATCAAACAATACTTTTCGTGAACAGACTCAACTACACATACACTTGTGTGTTCGTTCTGGTAAGAGAAAAACTGTCTTCTCAGCCTCACATGGTACCCTGCTTCAAATATTCACTCAATGAAAGCTGTCCAACAAAAGAATGAATGTTAACATTTTTCAACAAAACTTCCAAAGGTTATTCTTGATTTTATCAGAGGAAGGACAAAAATATGATGATCTAATTTTAAAAATCTGCATGATATTTATAGAAGAGATACATTTACAGAACATTTGATAAAGTGCATACAGTTTTATAATTATTTTTCATAATGCAGGTAAAGTAGGTCAGAAGCATCTTCCCGTTAAAGCAAGACTGTCAGTATTATTTCTCTAAGGTTCTACTATATAATTATTGAAGACAACTTCAAGGCAATCTTACTTTGCTTGATTGGGAGGTATCTGGGGTTTGTTGCATATTTTTTTTTTAAATCTTAATTTGTTTCTGTCATTAAAAAATTGCCACCAATTAGGATAATATGGACAAGTTAATTAAAGATCTCACATTGGGCCAGGCACTGTGCTATGCAATGAGAACATAAAGTTAAATGAAACAAATTTAGACCTTATTCTTTCTTAGTTTACATACCACTACTCTCCATTCATACACATTCTAATACTGCACAAGAACAGCTGAAAAACTGATTTTTACCATCCCTGTGCAAACACTGTAGCAAACTACATCAATGTTCTAAGGTTACTGGTCACTTTCTCTGAGAATCTCAGTCCATCCTAACATCTAAATGTCATAAGACAAAGTTAGAAAAACTGAGGTCATTTATTACAATCCTAGTAGTAATTCTTGGCATCACTTGCTTTTCATAGTCAATGTCCTGACTCCCTTTGCCCCTCATCCTCCCCCCACAAAAGACCCTATCCACAAGCCCTCCTAATGATCCCTGCCCTTGGGTGGCACCTATGG
>CAUYON010163407.1:0-18274 GCA_963573935.1 Arctocebus calabarensis | reverse complement strand
AAAAATGGAGACTTTACACCTTTGTATTAACCTGGATGGAAGTGGAACACATTATTCCTAGTAAAGCATCTCAAGAATGGAGAAGCATGAATCCCATGTACTCAAGTTTGATATTAGGACAATTAATGACAATTATTGACATGGTGGGGGTGAGGGAAGGAGAGAGCAGAGAAAGAAAGAATGAGGGAGGGGTGGGGAAAGGAAGAACAGAGAGAGAGAAGGAGTGAGGGGGGTGGGGTCTTGTTGTGTGCCACACCTTTTGGGGGCAAAACACGATTGTAAAAGGGACTTTACCCAACAAATGCAACCAGTGTAACATGGTTTCTTGTTCCCTCAATGAATCCCCAACAATAAAAAAAAAAAAAAATTTAAAAAGAGTAATCCATGTATCCTAAACACTTCTACCGCCATCATATTCTGAAATTTAAGAAAAGAAAATATGATATAGGAATATATAAATCAGATCTGAATATTAATCTGTTCTAAGTAAGTTCAGTGGAAAAATGAGAAGGGCCATAAATTCTCATAATTTAAAGGAAAAAAACTGTAGCTGCACCCATTAACATACCATGAGGTTTAACTCGACTCAGTGTTAGAGGGCACCAAAAACAAATAGACCTTCTTCCCACCTTTACTGAATAACAATCTAAATAGGTTCATATGATGTTATTGGCAATACTGAAACCAAAAAACAAGTTCTTATAACTAAAATGAGCCATTGTTTTTGTATATAAAAAAAATAAAATGTGTAAAGAATTACACTTCAAAAATCCCTATAAATCTCATAATGAAAAAAATAATGGATACAGATAATTGTCATAAATATTAAAGTCATAACATGAAATGTCCTTTGGCAATTTGATAAAGGAGGGGTGAGCCGAAATAACCAGAACCCACTCATTCATCTTGTCGTCACTGAAAGAGGAACAACTCGATCAGAGCGGCCTTGGGTGATAACATGGTAGCAATGGAATGTTCTTATCTAAACAAAAACCAAACGGGAATAGAATGATTCCCTATGCTGGACTTCTGACTTGCAGAAAATGTAGAAGACAGACAAGCTGTAGGAAGAAAACACTCACTAGAATCCAGAATAGACTCTTTCTACGTCAACTGGGTTTTAGAACAGTTCAAAGACATGAAAAGAAAACGAGGGGAAATGATGATTCTCATATAAAAGAGACTTAAAAGACAACTGAATACAAGAGGTGGATCTTGTTTGGATCTTCATTTAAACCTACATTGTACTAACACTAAAAAAGACAATTTGAGAAAACTGGGAAGCTTTCCTGTATCTACCCCTGGGCCAGGAGTTTAAATCTCTTTTTCAAACCTTAAAAGTACAACAGACTGCACCCCTGCATACGGCACTAGCTAGAACTTATTTTTAATGTAAAAGACACTTTAAAAACACTTCATTCTCAAAGATTGTGGCTATTTGTGGCTATCCGACATCTTTGAATAAATTTCTGACATTTTCTTTAATTTTTTGAAATTGAAAGGTCCTCCTTCTGAAGGCATAGAAGGAAAATTTCTATCTCTACACTCCTAGGTGTTAACAATTCCAACGGTGAGATGTACTTATGTCCTGGGTCTGGGAGGAGAGACAGAAGAGGCCGCTGTGAAGGGGGGTACATATTCCAGCAAATGCAGTAGCAGATGCCCAGGGAGAAGTAACCGCGGTGGAGCCTCTGGCCTCCAGGGTTCAATCACAGTGACATCCAGCAGTAAGCCGGCCCTTATATCTCCCGGGGTAGTTTAGATTCCAGTTCCTTTTCTGCATAAAGTGGATAAGGGTGATAATATTGTCTGCAACCATATTATTCAAGGGTCTCTAAAGACCCTTGAATGCCAGTCACCCAGAGCCCTTTTGCTATTTTCCTGAGAAAGCAGGAGAAGCTTTTAGTATGTTGTGCAATGAACTGTTATAGCGAACAAATCAAAGGAATGAAAAGAACGCATTTAAGCATGGTTGAGGGCTTCAAAGGACTCAGTTGTGTGCCATTGTCTCACTCTAGTCCCACACCTCATGCTGGCCCGAGACTCGGGGTCCATCTCTATGTGTGCACACAACCCCGATCCCCTCCAGGGCTCACGTTGGCCTTACCTCTCTGCCTCGTTGGCCAGCCAACTGTCCGGTGCCTACTTTGGTAAATAAAGCTTTACTGCAACCCTGCTACTTTCATTCACATATGTATTGTTTATTGCCTCTTTGGGGGCTTAATATCGGAGTTGAATGGTTTCAGCAAAGACCACATGGCCCCCAAAGCCTTAAGAATTTACTATCTGGCCCTTTACAAAAAATGTCCGCCAACCCTCTCACTATTAGATCAGAAGGGTATTACCTGTGAGTTTTCATTTTATTTCTGCACCTGGTGATTTTTCTTATTGAGCCAAGTTTGAGGAAAAGAGACAGAGAAGGGAAGAATGAGAGACAGAGGGGGGCAGGAGGAGAAAGGGAGATCTTAATTTTCATTTTATTTCTTTCCAGAGGGAAGTCCCCACCAGCCCAATGTGCCCGCAGTGCTGAGCATTCCCGGTATAACACGCACAAACCTGAAATGCACTTTGAGAAAAATTACAAGACTCAGAGAAAGAGGGAGTGGCTCAGAAATAACGGGAGCTGTGATGCAACGTGTGATTTGTTGGTACGCAGACACAGACGCCTTGCTGTTTCAGCACATAAAATCTCTTCATTTGCCCCCTCCTTATATAGTATTTTAAGACTATTCTCTCTTTTCTTTGCAAAAATGTTTCTAATTATCTTTGATTCATAAGTGCCCATTAATTAAGAGTCAGAAATAAAGTCTCAGGGTTAAGGTTAGGATAAATACAGAAAAACTTAGAATTCATCATTTGGGCCTCCTTCTGATGAGTATCCATTTATTTTCCACATCAGTGGGGAGGCGGCCTAAGATAAATTTAGGCAGATTAGGGAAAGTAACTGGGGAATCCAAGTCCATGCAGCTTATCTACTTAATCATTCCATAAACTTGAAGAAGGTGTATAACCTCTCCAGCCTCAGTTTTCTCTCCGTGAAAAGGGACCATAGCTGCCTCTTAAATTTGATGTGAAAACGACATTGATCCACATCAATTCTGCTTAGTGTCTGCCACAGAGCAACATTTTCATGAACACCAGTCATTCTTATCTTCATCATCATCAATATTATTATTGCTAAGTGGTAATGAAAATAAAATGCTGCATAATGGCTGTGAATTCTCCTCCTACATTGCTGGATGTGAAGAAGAGAAGGAGGAAGAAGTAACTTTACTGTGTTCCTTTAGAAACCATCTCCCCAGTTGTTTCTATTTGTTTGTTCTTTTTTTAAGAGATAGGGTCTTGGATAGCGCCTGTGGCTCAAAGGAGTAGGGCACTAGCTCCATAGACCGGAGGTTGTGGTTCAAACCCAGCCCTGGCCAAAAACTAAAAAAAAAAAATCAAAAAAGGATAGGGTCTTGCTCTGTTGCCCCAGCTAAAGTGCAGTGGCATCATCATATCTCCTGTAACCTCAAACTACTGGGCTCCAGCAATCCTCCTGCCTCGGCCTCCCAAGTAGCTGAGACTACAGTGCCACCACACCTGACTAACATCTTAGTCATTATTGAGTTTCCCCTATCTCAGAGATGTCCACCTTTCTGCTGGTGTCCGTGCAATCAGGAATATCTACAGAATATTTTGCCTTTTTTTTCTCTCAGTCCACACTCCCTAACTCTCTGGTCCTTGAAGAACAGTGACTCTGCTTTACTTCTGTGCAAATTTCCATCACCTCCCCTAGCATAAAAAAAAAAAAATTGAGACAAAGTGTCACTGTCATCCAGGGTAAAGTCCCCTGGCATTACAGCTCACAGCAACCTCAAACTCTTGGGCTCAGGCAATTCTCTTGCCTCCTGAGTACCTGAGACTACAGGCGCCCATCACACTACCCAGCTAGTTTTCCTATTTTGAGTAGAGACAGAGTCTGACTCTTGCTCGGGCTGGTCTCAAATTTTTGAGTTCAGGCAATCTACCACTCTCGCCTCCCACAGTGCTAGGATTATAGGCATGAGCCACCATGCTCAACTTCCACCACCATCCCTATTCCCACCCTCACCCTCTGCTTCTCAGGGAACTTCACATGCAAGCAGAGTAACCGGGTGCTGGTCCCAGCTACTCCTGGGACCAATGAACCTATTCCTGCTTCCTAATAATATCTTCCCGGCTTCTGGTGCTTTTCCACCAGATCCATCTTTCAAGATCCCACTCAGATGGCTTGTTGGAAACTCTGACCTTTCTCATTGCATGGAGTGCAGTGTGGGGAATGGGATATGGAAAGAAGTGTTCTTTTTTCTGATTACCCAGTTACACTGTGGATTAAGTGAGCAAGTAATGAGACCATGATACATGAGCAAAATACTGTCGAACTAGACAGAAGAGAAACGAGAATGGACAGTGGGTACCTCAGGTAGAGGTAAAGGACGGTGTGTCCACCCAACATGAGCACTTTATAATCAAGGTTACTTTTTCTACTTGGGCAAATGTATTTCACACACGGATCTCAGATGCGAGCAATTACCCCACCGGGCCAAGTTCTGTGTTCATTTTGCTTCTCAGGCTTCAACCAGTTTGTTTTCTGTCAACCTGCCTAGAAATGTGTCTCTAGTTCTAACTAACCCAAGAGTGTCAGGAGATCCTGGAGCAGTTTTGAAAGAACTACGAAGACAGTTAAGAGTGAACATAAAACCTCCCTGAATGTGAGATTGTTTTCTTTCTTGGATGGAACGTAAAGAGGAACTGAATGTTTGTCGGGGAGATAAAGGGTTCTCTGGCAAAGCAAGGTGCCCAACTGCCCTTTGTGTTCCCGAAGGCAGGAATAAAAGGAAGCAACTTAATCTGAAGCCTGGGGGATTTAGAGACAAAAGAGAGCTGGGAGATAGGGAGGGTCATTAAGCGCTATAATCCTCTTGATAGGGAGGTGAGGGGGTGTGGACTTACTGACCAGCTTTCATGCTGAAGAAAGGGAACAAAAGGACTGTTCTCTGTATCTCCGCTTGTTGGATTAATGCCGAGACCTACACTGTTAAGAGCTACACCACTTAGAAAAACACGGTATTTCAGTTAAAATTTTAAAAAATGCACCAACCACCATGAGTGTATTTTCCTTACACCCTTTCGAATAATATTATAGTTTACTTTGAGCAGTTAAATTACGAAGGGCCCACTGTAAGGTTATCCTTAAGTAAATTAAATTCACTGCATTAAACATATTTTTGCCTGTTATGGACTGAGTTGTTTCCTTCCAAACTCCTATTTTGAAACCCCAAACTCCAGTTGGTCGGACGGAACGTGAACGTATTTGGATATTGGGTCACTGGAGGTGTAGTCACTAAACTTCAGGTAGGATGAGGCCAGACTGGAGCACGGTGGATCCCTCCTCCTATATGACTCACAGAAAGGGAGGGTTGGCCAACGCGAGTGGGCAGAGAGAAGACAGTGTGAACACACACAGAACGTCGTGTGGAGATGAAGGCCAAGAGAGAGGCGAACGTTCTAGATGCCAAAGACCACCAAATGTCTCCAGAAACCAGCAGCTGCTAGGGAGAGGCATGGAACAGAGTCTTCCTCACAGTCCCTGGAAGGAACCGCCCTGCTGACACCATCATCTTGGATTGTTTTCCAAGGCTGACACTAAAATTAAGGATCCTTGTTAAAATCACTCAGTTCATGGTATGTGTTATGGCAGCCCGAGAACACTAATTGCCTCTGGCCACAAAGAGATTTCAGGGAAAGGGACAGAACAGTTTCTAGCACTATTCTCAGGGGGACACCACTCTGAAGCTTGCTCGGTAAAAAGGGTCTGGGCTGGGATGGCCAAGCTGCTCACCAGACCCTCCTCACCCCTCCTCCCATGGGGCTCATCACCGTCACACATCATAGCCACACTTGCCGCCCTAAGAGTTGTGCTCAGATATCTGTTGTCACTCAAATGCATCTGACCCTGTGTCAGACACCGGCTGCCCTACCTGGTCAGTCAACTCTAGCAGCAGAGATCCCAGCAGTGTTGTAGAGTAATGCAGAGGTATGATCTGCTTTAAACTCACAGTCTGGGCAACTTAGTGACTAAAAATAATGGTGCTGATTGATGGAGAGTGGCAGTGAGAATTACACCGAGCTGATGTGTGCATGTCTGCATGGGTCTGAGCTTTCTGTTTTCCACTGCTTGTCAATCTCCCTGAAGCGCAATTCAGCCAAAGCTCTTAAGACTTGAAAGAGTCCAAAATGATGTCATAGTAAGTAGGAAAAAACTAGAACATTGGTCCTGACTAACGATTAGATTGGTTGATTGAAAAGTTAATTCAGTGATACAGCTTCCCTTCAATCTCTAGAACGTGCATCCAACATTTCTCTGACCTTTTATATTTCCCTTGGTGGGATATATTCCAATGTCTGGCACTGATTCAAACCTTCTTGCCTATTACCTCTTATTCCTACTCCATACAGAAAGAAAACAAATATCTTCCTATGTTTAATGCGAGGAAGCTGCTTATGTGCTAATTATCTGCAACCACCTCAAGCTTAACTTGATTTTGTTTTATGCTTCTACATGTAAAATTTGTTTCTATTTTCAAATTCAGCATCCTTGAATTGATTCTGTCAAACCTTGCCTGAGCAGAAAGCAGATCCTTGGGAAGTCAGAGAAAAGAGCAATTCCTTGGGAAAGATACTGACTTTGGTTGTTTAAAAACCAAGCCAATTATCTCATTACCCCAGTTTCCGGCCTACTGGCCTGTGGAATGAGCACTCCTGGGTCACTCTCGGTTCTGGGCCACCGACTGGGTTCTGTGCTCCACCCCTCCCAGCTGCTGAATTATTTCCTAATCCTGAGACCGTCTTTCATCTGCTAAGGTCTCAAGTAGGGAGTATTTTTAATTATACAGATTGCTACGCTGTCTATACTTATTTATCCTGTAACAACTAATTCATCACTAAAGTTAAAGGAAAAGTTCTTTGATCCCAAAGGATAAAAACTTCCCTTTCCCAATCAATCTTCATCCCCTCTACTGTAATTATGGATTATTCACCCACATCGCATCTCCCTGGCAGCCTATAGCTAAGCCGCCCATTGCTAACAAATGAGATAACACACGAGGTGATTTGTCATTATTGTAGGTCATTACTTCTTAACCCTTTAAACCTGTCTTTCCGCAGCAGCTATCTTAACTACAATGGGGGATCATGGGAGATTTGAGAATTTGGACTTTGTTAGAAAGGAAATAACTTATTTGTTTGCACTTTCTATACCTCCCCCACCTCCCCTAAGAGAACAAATCCCAAAGGGAAAAATTATCATAAGAAAATGAAATCAGAAAGGTCAACGGCTGTTTGACTAAGAGAGAAAAGGTACTAAACGAAGTCATTGTAAACACAAGGAATTATACATTTACCCAAAGGTTATATTCTTTTCCTGTGTTGCCATTTTACGGATACAGCTTTATTTGTTACTGCTAGCTTGTACCATCCATCAGTCTAAATGAAAAGAGAAAAAAGATGCCTGTGGCTGAGACCACGGCCTTAATCATGAAGACCTCTGCAAGGAATATGCTCATCATCTGTTTCCTCCAGTTTGCTACTAAGAGAATATAACTGTGCTGCCCTCTAATGGCTGTCACCTTACAGGCTGAGGGTTGGGCATTGAGCTGTTGAGCCACCATTGCAAAGGACGTCATCAGACAATGAAATGCAGAAGATAGACTCTAAACTAAACTCACATCATCTTTTTTAAAAAGAATCTCCATGGTTTGATCAGTACTAGAATTACCACCTTCCTACATTTGTATTTGACTTGAGAAACTAAGGAGCTCTCAGAAACCACTATTATATACTTTTTCATTAATAGATTATGGAGCAGAAAGGATCCTGCTTTAATGTGTAATATGATGTATTCTTGTTGAGAACAAAGAAGACATTTTTCATGAAGCAAGTGAGACCAGAAGAGTGCAGGTGCCCTTTAAGTGGTCCGATGCCCTATAGCATTCGTATCCATGTGCATAGATGCACGTGTTTGTGTATTGATACACATTTCTTTTTTACAGCTATAAATTCATCAACCCAAGTATCTTAATCTGTTTTGGTAGATTCCCTTCTGCCAGGTTACTTAGTGATATTTACATAATCGCCATTGCTATTTACATTCCACTCTGTCAAAAGTTAAACCCACAATCTTCTCCCAAGATTGACAGTTTGAGCCTCTCGATCTTCTACTTCCAGACCTAAGTTTTAAGGGATTCCAAAGAGCTGACGGGAAAGTAGAGGGTGCATTATGGCCTGGTTGCATTTGGCACACTTTTCAGCCCAGGAACCTGACCTTCGATTACCCCTCAAGTTCGACAAAGAAAAGAATCAGCCTATAATTACCAGTGAGTGAAATTAGGAAGGCTTCTTCCACACAGCCCAGGGAAGACCTGCATCTAAACTAGCTGATCAAGTCACATAAATATTAATAACACTGTTTAAAGTGGCATGTGGGTCTACTGGCCACGCCTCAGTCAGACCAGCTTCTATAGCCCAGCTGCTAGTTGCTTTCTCTGAGATCCATTTATAAATAATTGAAGTGTTTAGAGTGAAATTACCACCCTGTATATGAAAGAGATCATTGTGTGAGTGCCCATCAGATGGGGAATCCCAAATTACTGTTAGGTTGAAGAAGATGGAGCAGACCATATTACCAGAGTGTGTGTGTGTGTATGTGTGTGTGTGCGCGCGTGCACACACACGTGCACCTTCACATCAGCAATCTCCTACAGGGAAAAGGAAGAGAAGTATGCCTCTCCAATTGTTCCTTCATCTCATCCAGGTGAGTGATTTAGGTTAAAGCACTGGCTTTAACCCGAGACTCCTGAACTTTCGTCTTGCTGGGAAGTAGGGATTATCATGAAAGAAAAAGAAAATGGAGAAGGGGAAGAGTAAAATGTCAGAGTGCAATAGCATTGCCACTACAGCCCCCACAGAAGTGTGTTTTGAATAAAGAAAAATCCAACTCACATGTAGGGAAGGGATTGTTGCTAACATTACTCTAAGAGACACACAGGAAGAGGTAAAAGTGTATTCGATAGCAGGAGAGAGAAGAAAAGTATAATTTATCATTTCACAAATAATGGTTTCTGGGTGTTTGGGGGAATATATGTGGCAAAATTCTTCACATTAGACTATACAGCAGTTTTGTCTTCAATGGTTTTATTCTAGGAGTAGGAAGAAGCAGTGTGTACCTAGGTGGCAAGCACCAGTTCTAGAGCGAGTAAGTTTCCACCTTACAAATGGCAAAATGTTCTCATTCTTACCCCACAACACATTATATAAATTATGAAGGAAAGTTCAGTCTTAATCTATTAACAAATAGTTTCTTCTAAACATTTTTAGAAGATGCTGATGAAAATAATTTGAAAAAGGATGATGCAAGACACTAAAAAATAAGCATGATATTTCACTCTACTCAAATTCTCTGAGATAACTCATTCTTCAAAGTAAGAAAATAACACTTCAGGCTCGGTGCCTGTGGCTCAATGGGCTAAGGCGCCGGCCAGGTACACCTGAGCTCATGGGTTCGAAGCCCGGCCCGCCAAACAATAATGGTGGCTGCAACCAAAAAATGGCCGGACGTTGTGGTGAGTGCCTGTAGTCCCAGCCACTTGGGAGGTGGAGGCAGGAGACTTGCTTGAGCCCAGGAATTGGAGGTTGCTGTGAGCTGTAATGCCATAGCACTCTAGCCAGGGTGACAGCTTGAGGCTCTGTCTCAAAAAAAAAAAAAAAGAAAGAAAATAACACTTCAAAAGCCCCTATGTTTTACCAGCAATTATTTATTGAGAATGTTTCCTGTAGAAGGGTGGTACTAGACTCTACGGGGGGTTCAAAGATTTATATGGCAAGTCTCTGCCCTCAAAGAACTTGTAGCACATGGGAGATGTCCCAGCCGAATAAATAAATCCATGTTTCCAAGTTGATTTCTGGATCATATCTAATTCAAAAGATTTCAAGACAACTCTTCCCTACAGAGTCTACTCAATTCCTCCTGAATCATAAATATGGGGAAAGCAGTAGAGATTTTTTAATATAAAATATTGCTATAAAGAGAGGGAAACCACTCATGGTAAAGGCTAAATTCATGACTCTAATAGATTTGCAGTGAGATTACACCATGTGTTTGGTCAACTTGGAAGCACCATTGATAGTCTCAGAACAGCAAGGAATTCTGGGAAGGAGGAGACACAATTCAATTGTTCTGTTTAACCTCTAGGGACTGTGCTATCAAAGCATAGGATTCTAAGTGGACTGGGACCTATAATAAGGGAAAAGGAGGAGGGAAGCCAAGGTATAACCCTGGCATATTCACAAGGCATCATTACCTGGAATTGCTAGAATAGGCTGGTGTGGAGACAGCTGGTACAATTGAAGCAAATATCATTTGTCGCGTCAGCTTCCAAACTGACTTTCATCTGTGCTCAGTTGCTGTGCTAACCATTTGTGTACCCAGACTTTCAGTCGGTGTGCTCAGCCAGACTATTTAGCTGACACATTTCTAGGATTCTCCACGTCTCCGTGTCCCATAGAAAAGCATGGGGGAGGCACACACGCTCTTTTTTCTTCAAATTCAGCTTCTCTGAGGAATACGAGCTGCATCTTTGGTGGCATGATGTGGGAAGTGAGGGTGTTACATCCTCACAGGCAGCTGTTCCATACTTAGATAAATGTTATATCTGTCAAGAGTGTTGGCAGGATGGAGAAAGAGACCTGGGAAATGATGGGCATAAAAAGCTAGATAACAGAGAAAATAGTTTCTATCCCTTGCTTCTTTCATTTCCTCTATTAATTTTGGAATGTTCCCCTGAGATTCTGTTTGTGCTTTCTATCCATTGTCTCGTTATATCATCCTGTACTCTTGGAAGCTGGCTCTGATAGCCTGCATGGATTTTGTACCTTTGTCTGTATGTTGATGCTATAGAGATCACAGCCTATCAGAGTAAGGCGATTTTGGTGAAATGCTACCATATTTATAGACAAACCCACGTGCATTAGTGCATAGAATCCAGCTACTTCATCAGTGCCATCCCTCTTTCTCTTCTTACACACCAACTCAAAGTATGGCCTCTCAAAGGAAATGGAGCCTGCATTGAGAATGGAAGCCTTGGGGAGACCCAGTGATCTCTGCTGATGGACTCTGAAGGGCCAACCAAGGAAATAACACTGTAGCATAAAGTTATAAAGTATATTGGATAGAAAGATCAAATCCTGTTGGATTATTAATTTAGCTGTTCCCCGGTTTACTCGTGACATGAAGCATCAAGTTTGAACAGGGAAGATTTTCCAGATAAAGGACGATTGTTCCACCCTTGCAGATCTGAACAACCAAAATGTCACTGAAGAAATCTCATGTGGCCCATAGAAATCTCCACGTCCCTTTTAAAATGTCAGAGTTTATGAGGAAGTGTCCACAGCTCCCAGTGAACACTGAGAGAGCAGTTCTGGAAAGACTGATGAGCTGCGTGCCTCCCAGTCCGGGGTCGGTGTCCTTCTTAAATTCCCTCTTTAAAGTCATCTGCCATCGACACTTTTGCTATGTTTGACTCCTCACTATTTCTGAGATCTTTGAGAACAGGCAATATGTCATTTCCATTTTCATGAATCTAACCTCTACCACCGTACTTGGAAGATAGTAGCTTCCATCTAAGCATTTGCTGAATCGAATGAACATCATATTTCCTATATTTGGTGCCTAACCCAAATCATAGGGTTATGATAATCGGCAAAAGTCTAAAAGACTTGCTCCTTTACCCCTAACAACTGAAAAAAAGTAAAATAATTAGAGCATTATTAGTCTAACAAGGGACATTTTCATGTATGAATGTAGATACACAAACTAAACTTAACTCAAGGGACCAGTTTTACTTCCTTAGAAAGTAACTTAAAACCCCCAACTGAAAGATTAAGCCCCACGTGATAAATGATCAGACCTTAATTCCTATATTGCCTGACATTCATAAGTGTCCAGAAGATATTTCGTATCACTTTTAATAAAATAGAAAAACTTATAATTTGGAAAAAATAAGAAAAATTTGAGTTAGTCCATTTGGTTTTACATGTTGTTGCAATGTACCTTAGCTCTGAAATTCACATAACTATACTACATACCAAGGGTGATCCAGGCTCTTAGGAAGAACTGAAATTGGGTGGCGCCTGTGGCTCAATGAGTAGGGTGACGGCCCCATATACTGAGGGTGGTAGGTTCAAACCCAGCCCTGGCCAAACTGCAAACAAAAAACAGTTGGGCATTGTGGCGGGCGCCTGTAGTCCCAAGAGCTGGAGGTTGCTGTGAGCTTGACGCCACATCATGCCACTCTACAGAGGGTGACAAAGTGAGACTCTGTCTCTAAAAAAAAAAAAAAAAAAAGGAAGAACTGAAATCATCTGGTTGTGAATGAAGTCAGCCTGAGGAGTGTCAAAAGTAGTAAAAATATAAAGTCTTTAAAATAGGCCAAATGCATCTGTTTATTATAAATACTCCAAAACCCTTCCAAAATGAAATTGACAAACACACAAAAAAAATTCCTTGAAATTAAGGGAGCTACTGCCCTTGAAAATATTTTGTAAATGTCAAAGCATTAGGAATATGTATCATATTATTAGCACACTCTTAGAGTTTAAGGTTTATGAAAGATACCCCTACTTTACCTCTTCAAGTAATACAGCTTTGCAAAATGCTAACTGTGCAAAAATAACGGCATTACTTAAATTGTCTGAGCCTTCGCTTCTTCTTCTTCAGTTAAAACTAGTGGCCCCTACCTCTAAGAATTGTTGGGTCTTAAATGAGATTATCAATGTCAGACACATTAAATGTGTCATTAGGTACATGTTCTGCTGACTCACCTTCAACCATCACAATACAAGGGTATTTGACTTTAAAAATTTCAAAAAATAAGACAAAACTCCTACACCTGTTAAAAAAAAGACACAGAATTTTACATAATATACAGCGTCAATACCAATAAATCTCCATGAAATCTGTGTTCTTCCTTGACGCCTTTAGTGATATTAATTTAAATACTATCACAAACTAGCAGAATAAAGGCTGCACAGAAAAAAGAGGTCAAAAAGCAGAAAGAAGATAAGAAAGTGAGAGAAGTAAATGATCAGGTTCATGCAAAGAAAGAGAGGGAGAAATATAACTTCATTTTTCTTTTTACGTATGTAATATCTTCATGTGTTTTCATGGTAACTAAGTTGAAAACTTTGCTAATTTGTGCAAAATGATCCTGAACTAAAGCTTCCTTTGTCTTTATGTTATTCAACCAAATTTAGCATAGATTTTTTTTAATTTTGCCAAATTTGTTGATAAATATTAAGCAATATATTTTTAGATTTCTTTTTTTATTTTAAATTAATATGAGGATACAAATTTTTAGGTTACATTGTTCTCACTTCCAAGGTAATGTTCAAGTTATAGGAGAGCCCCTCACCCAGGGGGCATACTGAACACCTTCGCAATGTGCACATTGGGTGAGATCCCACCAACTTCCCTCTCTCTTCCTGCCAGTCATCCTCCCCTCCCCAACTCCCTTCCCTTCTCCCCCCTCACCCTGTCCTCTTGCTAGACTATATTTGTGTTTTATTGTTCTTATGACTGTGTAATTGTTTAGTATTGTTTCATATTATCATTGAGTACATTTGATATTTATTTTTCCATTCTTGAGATACTTTACTAAGAAGAATGCATTTCACCTCCATCCAGGTAAACATAAAAGATGTAAAGTCTCCATCTTTTCTTACGACTGTATATTACTCCATGGTATACATAAGCCACAGTTTGTTAATCTATTCATGGGTTGATGGGCATTTGGGTTGCTTCCATGACTTGGCAATTATGAATTAGGCTGCAATAAACATTCTGGTGCTAGTTTAAATTGTCTGCCTAAAATGTATCTATGAATTGAGATGAAGAAATATATATGTCAGCTCAATAATTTTAACAATTTGAACAGCAAAAAAAGTAACAGCAAATTGTTTTGGCTTCATTATTAATACCCAGGATAGAAACTCAGAGAAAGTTGCAGATTTGGGTTTATTTTTTTTTTTGACAAAAAAAAAAATGTGTTGGCTCAATTCAGTTAAATTTATTCAATTTATATTTACCTCAAATGAAAGATTGATGGTAATATTTAGGGGATAGTACAGTTCAGGGATCTGAATTGATTACCATGACTATCATTTAACTAATTTGAATTCTTCAGGTACATCTAAAGAAGGAATATAAAATTTAATCAAGAAGTATTATATAACGCCTACATGTCCAAGGCCCTATTCTAGGTTATTTAATTAAGTTTACTTTCTTCCCCCATTATATATTTATTGACTAACCTTTGAAAGTGCTTGTACTTTGGCCTAACTTAAATTCTAACCTGTGCTCCCATGAGATTTGGGTTTAGAACCTCATTCAATTAAGTCCACATTGAGAACCAATAGAATTTTATAACAGCTTCTATCATGCAAAAGAAATAGATTCTGCAACCCTGATAATTTAAGAGCAATTATTTATTTCAGTTACATAGAGAGACATTTTTGGACCTCTAATTGCTCGAAATTTATCTGCTAAAGAGTCATTATGATCCATTTTTAACCCTTTTCTGACATCAGGAACCTAATGCCATAATTGAACTGTGTCATCATTGATCTCAAGTCTAAACCATTAGCAGGGCTGGTTTTTGCCTTTCAGGACAACCCTTTTTCTTCCTCTTCACTCTCACGCCTGCAGATATGCCCTGGATAGCCAAGAATGAGTTACTTAAAGCACAGCTAGATGCAAAGAGTGGTGTGTATTGCCTAGTACACATTATCTGCTATTTTCACATATTTAGAGCAAGGACAAAAGTATAAACATGTCTATTTTCAAAACTCATTTTCCCATTTCTTTTCTTTTTGCCAAAAGGTCTTTTATGATAACTTAATTTAGTTTGTTAATTTATATTTATAATGGAGTTAATAGAATTAGAGTATTTTAAATCTGCCCCACTGCTAGTGGTAAACACGACAAAACTAAGCCTTACTATTAAGGGATATAATACCCGTATAAGAAAGAACATTACATAAAAAAATAGAGAAACAGGAATTGTGTTTGAGTATTGAAATTAGAGATAGCTATACATTGAAATTGCTCTAATGAATTCTAAAATTTGATATAATCTTGAGCTAAATCTTCACTTTAGCCCTAACCTCATTGTGGGGGGATGGTGGGTAGGTAGGAATTTTTAATTTAGTAGGCATTAAGTTGATTACATTATTGGATTTCACAACCTAATTTAAGAAATTTAAAATTATATTTATAGTTTAGCATATAATATACCTCTGTAAAGCTTGGGACTTACATTTAAAAAATAATGGATTTTTTTTTTTTGTTTTGTTTTTTAGCTCAGAACCAGTGTTAGGCTTTATCGAGATCCATCCTTCCTTCTACCATAAAAATGACTTTGTAGAGAATAAAATTATGCACCAATGTCATGAACCTGACAATGGAAAGTGCACAGGGAAGGACTGGAAACTCAGTCTTCTAATCTCAGCTCTGGAGTTACCGGCCAATGCTTCACTTATTCTTACTAAGCTTCTATGTCTTTATTTTAAAGAGAGGATTGGAAGAAATGGGCTCTATATCCTTTCTGGCTATGATTCTTCTAAGACTCTTAAGAAATAAAAGCTATACAGAATCGTTATGAATATATTTTAAATTAATGTGGTCTCAGAGATAAAACCAGACATTATTTAAAAGTGGTAAAGACAGTTTTTACTCAGTAATAACTATTGCAATGGAAGCCGAGAACTGAGCATAACCTGAGCTAGTGCTATTGGAAGAAAAATGGCAAGAGATTTTTTTATGGGAGGTACTAAAAGAAGGGCACAGAGGGCATGACTGGACATCTGGGCTTACTGATTGGTGCTATTATGGAGGAGAAATAAACATGTTTTGTATCTTTATGACTGGAGGCAATGGTACAGTGGTACAGTGGTATAGTTTGGAGCAGGCGCCCACAGTTACCCTCCCATAGGGAGACAGGGAGTTATCTCTATAATATTTACCTTGCAAAGAGATCGCTCCCAGGCCTTTGAGGATATGGATTTGGGGAGTATAAAATTTACTTCTCAAAGGACATTGATAATTGCAAGCTTTTTCTGGGAGCATTTTAAGAGTGGGGAGCCTGGGTCATCCCAGAGACATGGCTTTAAGCTAATAGAAGGAATGCTGGAGTTTAGTCAAGAAGAATCTTTGTCAGCAGCAAAGGACAAGTCCAGAACATTCATAACCATCTGGTGTCTTGAGGAAGACAAAAGCTCAGATAAGAATATTTTCCACTGTAGTACAGCATCAAAATTTTAGAAGGTACAAGAAGAATCTGCTTACATAACACGTTCATTTCTACCATATATATGGACTTTTAAAAAAAGGAAAAAGAAAAAAATTGGCCCAAAATACCTTAGCCAATGTCTCCATTTAGCTTTATTATAGCACTGTCTTAAGTCATTTAAATATCTATAGTTACATTTCTCTTAAATGCCTAACAGTTGAATGTTCATTCCATCATAACACTATCTGTTCTCCGGTAAAATGAGTCGCATATGACATTCTAGAAGGCCATACTGAAGAGCAGCGAGCCCTTTTAATTTGTGTTGATAATCATAATCCCTCATATTCTCTTATCACCTTTTCTAAAATAAGGAATTTTAAACCAAGAGGGCACTTCTCTTTTGAATCTTCTTTAGCTTCCATGAAAAATTAAAATGTGAGTTTTTGTAAATGCAAATGAAAATATTAAAGGTGCTCAATATATTCACAGAGCAGATTGGTTTTTTTCCATACAATAATGTTAATGTGCTATACCCTGTACAGCAGTACCATAATTAAACCTGTTGGCATTTTTATTTTAATCCTAGTCATAAGAAAAAAAGATTCCTCTAAGCAATAATGTGCCATTCCCAGGCTCCTATCAGTAGTTTCCACTGTTTAGGAACAATATTTGAGAAAGTTTTAGCAGGGGGTCAAGTTTTAATAAGGTAAAACGTTTAGCAGAATTTTTTTCTTTATTTCACCCTAGATGCTTATTTGCATTCAAACTAATTCCAATCTAATGTGTGATGTTTATAAATAAGACAAACTCGTAGCATGAGAACTGCCTTCAAGCTATAGCTGAGACCAGAAATGGTAGTTTACCACCATGTAACATTGCATATAGTTTTATGCAGCCTAGAGCTTAAATTTTTTGTGAGGACAGTGTTTAAGAGAAAGGCAAAATTGCAAATAACAAAATTAGAGGTGGAAGTGAATATTTGGAAGGACAAAAGTAACCACCACAAGACATAAAGTTTGAAAGGACTAATAACTACTACAAATACCATAAAAATTCAGGAGGATAACAAGATGAGCTTAGAAATAAGCTGTTCCAAATATACAGCACTCTTTTTCTTAAATATTTTGGCTGCCTGCTCTTTGATCATCATTTTATACAACAAAGATTTTGTAAAATCATTTGTTAGGAGGGAATCTAGTTACTCTCCCTCTATTAGCAGAGTCTGTCAAACGTTTTGTATAAAGGCTAGATAGTATATCAGTCTGTGAGAGCGCTACTGTCTTTGTCATGGCTATTTTTCTTTGTTGTGATAGCACAAAAGCAGCAATAGACAAAATGGAAATGGATAAGCAACGCTGTGTTCCAATAAAACTTACTTACAGAGCTTGAATGGTGAATTTTGCATGATTGTTGCATCATGTAATGTTATTCTCCACCCCCCAACAATCTAAAATACAAAAATCGATTTGAGCTCATAGACTATAAAAACAGAGAGAAGTTTGTTGACCTTTGTTTTCCCTTTATTTTTATTTATTTATTTATGTTGAGGTAGAGTCTCTCTTTGTTGCCCTCAGTAGAGTGCCATGGTGTCACAGCAACCTCAACCTTGGGCTCAAGCGATTCTCTTGCTTCAGCCTCCCAAGTAGTTGGGACTAAAGGTGCCCACCACTATCCCTGGCGACTTCTTTTTTTTTTTTTTTTTGGTTTTCAACCTGTGGGTTATGACCCACAGGAACTCTATTTTTTTTTTTTTTCTGTTTTTCCTAAGGTGGTTTCCTTTTTTTTTTTTTTATAATTTTATTGAATCATAATTCTGTACATTGGTGCAATCATAGGGCACGATTCATATACATTCAGAAATGTTTTGATCGTACTGTTACAGTTAGCCTTCATGGCATTTTCTTGATCACTAT
>CAUYON010163400.1:0-21532 GCA_963573935.1 Arctocebus calabarensis | reverse complement strand
ATAGAGTACCGTGGCATCACAGCTCACAGCAACCTCCAATTCCTGGGCTCAAGCCAGTCTCCTGCCTCCGCCTCCCAAGTAGCTGGGATTACAGGCGCCCGCCACAACGCCCGGCCATTTTTTGGTTGCAGCCATCATTGTATGTTTGGCGGGCCTGGGCTGGATTCGAACCCACCAGCTCAGGTGTACGTGGCTGGCGCCATAGTCACTTGAGCCATAGGCACTGAGCCGTAACTGTTGAGTCTGTTTCTGAATATCCTTCATCTGTACTACATTTCATAACCATGTAAGTACCTATTTATTACGGACATGTCTTTCCTGAAAAACCAGAAAGACATGTTAGTACCTGTTGAGAATAATCTCCCCAGTGCCAAGCATCTCCTTAAACCTAATGCTTGAAACTTTGCTCAATAGGTGGTTTCAGGACCACTGAACAAAGACCACAAGGGAAATTCCTCTCATACTTGGTAAAAATAATTTTTCTTTTTATCTCCTCCCTTTATCAGACAATGAAAAGAACAGAACATATTATTTTTCTTTCTGCCTTCATTCAAAATAAAGTATAGTATTCAATTATAATAATCATACTAGCTCGGCTCGGCGCCTGTGGCTCAACGGGCTAAGGCGCCAGCCATGTACACCAGAGCTGGCGGGTTTGAATCCAGCCCGGACCCGCCAAACAACAATGACGGCTACAACCAAAAAATGGCCGGCCGTTGTGGCGGGCGCCTGTAGTCCCAGCTACTTGGGAGGCAGAGGCAGGAGACGCGCTTGAGCCCAGGAATTGGAGGTTGCTGTGAGCTGTGATGCCATAGCACTCTATCCAGGGTGACAGCTTGGGGCTCTGTCTCAAAAAAAAAAAAAAAAATCATATTAGCTCAGATGTTAGGTTCTTTCCTTTCCTATTTTTAATTTATAATTTCATTAGTCTAATTACACAAGCATCACATCATAACTCTTCAAATAATTTTGAAAGTGTATAGAATATCAATTATGAATGAATTCAGTTATTTGAAGTGGGACAAGATTCAGGCATGATTCTACTTAGGTTGACAGTAAATTTTTCATGAAAGTCAAACATTTTAAATGTCCATCATACTGTTATGCTGGTCAGTTAATATTGTAAAATGTATTCATAAAGTCAATGAAAATAGTATATGTATTTTTTGTTTACCTACATATTTATTCTGTATTACTAGAATTCTAGTTAGTAAAACTGATCACTTCTTGAATATTAAAATGAAATTACATGTGGTCTCCATAGGCAGAAAAGTTTTAAAGAAAATGATGAGATGTGAGCAAAGTTTAAATACCTCTGTGAAAACATGTGAAACAACAGAACGAGAAGTACTAGGGCACCTCAGCCAGTACTTCTGGCTGTACTCAGAAGTACTTGGGTAACAGTCAACACATTTACCCTTTGACAGTCCAAAGGGATTCCTTGAGCCACATTTGGGAATCACATTAAGAGCAAAATGAGCTTAAGAACACAAATTTGTGGTAATCATATAGAAGTGGTAGAAAAGCCTTCTAGTAATCCCTTAATTGTTACAGGTTTCCCTGAGCACTGAGCAAAACACTTCCTATAATATATAGACACAAATTAGAAACATGGAAATGTATACAAATACATATACAATTCAGTTTGTGTTATGCAAAGTGAGTATCATTTGCTTAATTAGCTTTTTAAACGATATGAATTGAGGTCAAAAATTTATAATTCAGGCACCCTTGCCTTTGAGTCCTTCATTCTGGACTTTATGAAACTATTCAACTACTTCCACTGCACATTACTGAAAATTCCACAGACTTCAATATTTTATAAAAATATTTTGTTACATAATTTTTAAATTACCTCTAAAATTTAATGGTGAGAAAAACATGAGCACTCATAGGATTTAACTATAAACTAATTTCTAGAGCTCAAATCAAAAAAGAATGAAATCCAGAGTATAAAATCAGTGATTAAATGTGTTTTAAGAAAAATGCAAACTTGATAAAACCTAACAGAAAATTATTCAAGTAAAAATATGTAAAGAAAAAATGAAAATGTGAAAAAAGATTCTAAATTGAAATGTACTGAAATAACATTTGTTATTACAAGAACTTAAAGCTAGATTTTTAGAGTGCCTTCTCAAACCAACATTTTAAAAGCCATAAGAGACTCAGTAATCTCCCCCTATTTTTATATACACAGAAATGATTTAAATTTAGGGGGCATGGAAGGACAGAATATGGTAGCTGCCTCTAAATGTATAATAATAATGGGACAAATCATAAATAAAGGGACTGCTTTAAATTTATGTAAATATCTAATTTATTGAAGGGAGTACTCAGTAAACACTTCCATTAAAATTATTTTCTCCAAATGTTGTTCTTTTTGACCAATCAGAAAGTGCATTCTGAGTACTAAGGATGAAAAAAGATACCTACTTCACTGATTTAGGTTTGAAGGAATCAATGAAAAGGAAAAGATACAAAAATGTATTACTTAAAGCATTAAAAAAGATTGAGCTTATTTTTGGAAAATCGATTGTAACACATACTTGAAGTAATACAGGTTTCCTAATCTGTTATGAGTATGAGTTAAATATTGTTGCACATACTTGCAAATCTTACAGGTCTTTCTAGACCACGTTAAGTTTGTTTTTTAGTTAAATAACAAAGGAATAAAAGTATGGATAGAGTTCAGCAACAAACTTTCCATTAGAATATGAAATCATGCTATGAGTTCAAAAAAAGGGTTAGTTGTATAAATTTGGGAAATAATCACTCATGCAAAAATCAGAAAATACCTGTACCGAGCCACCATGTCTGTCTGCTGCAAGGTGAGCTCTCAAATGGTGGGGATTGGCCTGCTGGGAGTCCCAAGCTGCCCTGTGGTCTGCCGACTGCCATTTATTTAATGCATGTGGCATGCATGGAAGAAGAAAAACCCAATATGTTAAACATCTCATCCTTGTAATATATAAAACAAACATATAAATGGAAATTTAAAATATCCTTATTTTTCAGAATCACGGTAGTTATGTTTGCATATGGATTATGAAGAGATTTTTGTTAAATTGCCAAATTGTGTAATGGTCAATAATAAAAATAAAATAGAACCATAAAATTTTAGAAGTAAAAAGATTTTAGAAATCAGATTCCATCCTCTAACTTTATATTGAAGTTAACAAAAAAGGTAAAAATGTGCCCAAGAAAGCATGCCAAATAAATCATGAGCACAGTAAAAGACCATCTACTCACTGTATGTTCTTCTGATAGAGTCCTATTTTTAATAAGATAAAAATGACAGTCTATAAATAACTTCTTGAGCTCCTACAAAGAATTTCTCTCGTTTAGTTCCCTGTTTGTGATTATGAGAATAATATGAGAAAATAGAAAAGTTCTTTGAAAAAAGAGAAGCACTATATGGAACACTACGAGACCAAACAAACAATCCTACACATGTAAATCCCTTTGCTTCCTTCTTCTTTTTTTATCTGGCTCAAAGTAAGAAACCTATTCCTATGAAACAGGCTAAAAATTCTTGGTTGTCAGATCCCTTGACAAGTCTGCCTAGCAATATCCACAAACATAATAATCTACAGCACAATTAAGCATTGTTTCTTTATGAGAAAAACAATATGCTCATTTCATTTAAAAGTTAATTTACTTGCAAGTAGGAGTTTGCTATACTACTGTATAGCAAAAAAGATGATTTTTTTCTAAATTTCAAATCTTATGATTAATAAAAAATGTCTTCCTTAGCAAAGAAGATGAAGCTATACCCAGGAGAAATGAGCTTCTATCCATTCACAGAAGAAAATTCATCGCTCACTATAAGAATACCTAAAAGCAGTTTCTTAACTGAGGTCAATTTCTACGTTTCAGGAAACTGTTAACACAACCAATAAAAAGAAGGAAGAATACAGGATGTAAGTTTTACTACATGTTTTGTACTGCATTAGCTGCTTTATGTATGTTAGTTCATTTTGAGATAGACAGTATTCTCCCATTTTACTGATAAAGATACTGAGATGGTAAACACTTTCCTAAGGTCACAGATCTAGCAAGAATACAGAAGGAATTCCATTTCAGCCTACTGTTCTTCTTATTAATACCAACCAGCTCTTCACCACAATTACACACAAAGCCTTTAGTGTTCTTTTCTTTCTTTTCAACCAATATCAAGAAAATCTTATAACGAAGTACCAAGCACACTGGGCTGCAAGGAGCCCAGGCAGATCGGCGGCCAGAGCGACCTTTCAGGGGAGAGATTTTAAACTAAGCTTCCTCAATTCAAGTGTGCAATCCAAAATTACAGACTGGGTGGCAGAAAGCACCTATATGTCCTCAAAAGAGTTATAATGGTTCTATAATGTCTTTTCACCAAACACTCCAAATTCATAAAAAAACCAGAATTCAGCAGATTTATAGCTTAAATTTAAATGGATTAAATAAAATCAAATCTAGATGGGATGAAAGAAAGAAAATAATACTAAAACTGAGATAAATATATAGAGCAAATGGCAACATTTCAGGGTCATAAAACTTTCTAAAAACACAGCAAAAGCTATGAACCCTTTCTTCAAAATAAACAACTATACACACCCAACATTTTACATAGAATTTCATGATGTTCTAAATTTCAACCCATTGACTCTAAGTTACCAATCATTTACCTGAAAACATTACAAAGGTTTCAGTCATTGGAAAGAATTGACCTTTTTTTCCTTTGGGATTGTGAACTGTGGATTTCTATTTTAAAACTTAAATGGCTTACTGGTTCATAGATATTTAAGAAGAGATTTTTTTAGATTTATAACTTTTCTATCATGATGAGAATCTGTATATTTGGGTCACAAATTAAAGATACAGCCTGTCCTAAAGGGTTTCCTTACATTTAACTCAGTAAGAACTTGACAAATAAAATATGGTTCCCACCCTGAGTAAGCTTACAATATAGCTGGTAAGACATCCAAAACATACAGAAACTTCAAAGACTAAAATATTTAATTTATAATTTAATTCAATAAAAGAAGAATTTCACTTATAATACCTAAGAACTGAAATTAAGAACTTCAGAGAGTACCAATTATTACCCTTCCTCTAAGTACATTCAAAAAATTAATTCTGGTTTGTAAGACTCAAACTCAAGTCTCAACTCCTGAGCCCTTTCTCTCTCTTTACAGCATCTTATCAGGATACTCAAGCTATCAACTAATTTTAATTTATCCATAAGGTAAATAACATATGAGGCTTTTATTGTCCCAATTTTTTAAGTCAATATTTTAAAATTAATCTTTGTAAATTGCCTATACTTTATAAGCATATTGCTAAATATTCTTAAAAGTTAGCATTTATCTTACTATGATTTTTAATAAGCAGTGTTCTTTCCTTTGATTTATTTTTATTTTTTTTTTATTGAATCATAGCTGTGTACATTAGTTCAATCATGGGGTACAGTGTGCGGGCATCACATACAATCTGAGATACGTTCATCCGCCTGTTTCCTTTGATCTTTATCTCTTGTTTTAACCTTTGCTATATTCTGCTGGAATACACAATGTAAAAGGAAAGAGTTATAATGGTTCTATGATGTCTTTTCACTAAAAGGAAAAAGAGTTATAATGGTTTTAAAGTGTTTTCATTTCTCTTTTTTTGTAAAAAGAAATTTTATTGAAGATTTGGTTATGGATTCTGGTTATAAATTTGGAGTATTTAGTGAAAAGACATACAGAACCATTGTTAACTCTTTTTCCTTTTACATACATCATCCTTCTTCAAAACGGGTTATATAAGAAAACAACTAAACAGTTTTTAAACTCAGGGTGACAGCAAAATTTTTAAACCAAAGACGTCTTCAATAAAACTTCATTGTATAAAAAAAGAGAAATGAAAACACTGCTCTAAATTTTCAACAGTTTTCTATTCCCTTATCTAGGAAACATGAACTATTCACTCTCAACCCATCTTCTAAGCCTTCTCCCAAACTTATTCTCTGCTCCCCATAATCTGGCTCTACCTACTCTCTACTCCAAGGAAACTAGACCACTTGCAATTCTGCCAACCGAACAGGACAGTTTTAAACTTCAATTTCATATTTGAAAATTATGCCCCCAAATGCCTTTATTCCTTCATTTGTCTTTAAAAATACAATTCATTATTTAGGCTTATCTCAAAAGCCACCCACCTCTACCTCAAAATCATTATAGACTCCCCACGTATGATCTTGCATAGCATTTTTCAGAATCATATTAATATTAACACCAGTCACGAGAGTTGAGACTGAAAGCTCACTATATGCTAGGAATTAACATGCATGATTTCCATTTTATAAATGAGAAAAGTGAGGCATTGGAAGATTAATTTGCCAAGGGTCAAGCCAAAACCATGTCTAACTCTAGAGTCTGAGTGAGCTCTTAACTACAATCCTGCTTGCAGCTATTTGTTACAAAATCCTTCCTGATAGTTATACTGTCTTCCTTACTTCCATAGATCTAAGGTAGTATAGAACAGTAAGTTTTAAATAGCAGAAATTCAATAAACAATTTCTTATACTAAACTAGACTACCTCAAGTTCAGGTACTCTTATAATTCATTCCAACATGGGATATCCGAATACTTTCATAGTAAAAATTATTACTCAGTTTACATAAATGTATATCATTAATTAGAGCTTTATGAATAAATATTTTAATGATATTATTAAACTAATAAATAATAAAATTAGGAGAAATAGTTTTCCTATTAAAAATATATGTACTCTTAATCCACAATCTATTTCATTTACTGAAGAAAAAAGTCCATGTTTCACTACTGAAAGAAATAAGACATATCATATCTGCAAGGAGAGCAAACCTGGTTCTTGGACTGCTGCATTTTATCTCTGTGTTGATGGGCTTCCCTGTTTGATGCCAGAGCAGGATCTTGCTGAACTGCACCCACGGGAGTAGGCTACAACACAATAACAATCAGTATCAGTACAGGCTACTTCAGAAATCTTATTTAAAATAATGCATCTAGCTGCTTAAAAGGATCAAGGAAATAAGACACTGTTATATAAATTAAGGTTTTAAGAAAAGATATCATTCTCAATATATGTTGTTAAAGCTAACACAGTAAAGCAAAGAGAATATCTAGACTTCTAAGCATTTCCAAATATTTCTAAATATTAAAATACTTTATAAGTGTTTTTATATTTATTAAAAACTTTCTAACATTGTCATTACTTTTAGGTTACTTTTTAAAATAATGAAAATATATTTAGTTATATCTCTCATTTCCAAAGCTAATGTATAAATAGATAAATAGAATATCTTATTTTTTCAAAAACTTTAATGCTTATCTTCAATATTTTGACTCAGAGAAGAGGCTTATAAAAAGTGTTAATTTTCATCAAGATATCAAAGTACTAAAATTAATCAAAAAGAGTATCTTTAACTTTAAGAACTAAATCAGGATGGAAAGATCAAAATAACTCATAAAAAGCAGAGAATCCAAATGTAGGTCTTCTACAAAATTCAAAAACCAATTCAGTTTAACAGTATCTGGAGAAATGTCCTTAAAAAATAAAATAAAATGAATCCTTTTAAAAGTTATTTGTTCTCAACTCTTTTAAATTGAGGGATCTGAACTGTTAAAAAGAAGATAAATACTCTACTCTTATTACATAGCATATAGTACTTACCAACTGTTTACCAATCCAGTCGTATTCATAATCAAACATATATCCTTTTCGATCAAATAAGTCTGTAAAAAGCTTTCTCAGGTAGTCATAGTCTGGTTTTTCAAAAAAATCTAGCCTTCTTACATAACGAAGATATGTTGCCATTTCTTCTAGAAAGAATTTAAGCATTACTCTAACTATACTTTTCTGTTATACTCAATAATATAGTCATTTAAATGTCTAAAAGCATACTATATTACAAAAAACATGGAAAAGTAAAAAAATTTGTATTGCAACTTAAAATTTTCTTAGTTTAATTACAGCAAAAAAAGTGGAAAAGGAGGAAAGGAAATAGAGACAAAACTGAGAGGTTAGTTTAATAGCCACTATTTTTGTTTCATTTCCTTAAGCTAAAAATTTTATTTTATAACATTATTTTTAATATTGGGTAGGATGAGAGGTTGAATTAGCAGCTTAATAATGCACGATTAATCAAAGTATCACACTCAGACCGTAAGTTAAAAAGTCATTTACAATATTGTTGGAAACTGATTTATACAAAAGCATCTGCACTGGCTCGTGGTATTTCCTTTAGAACCAGTGACGTACACTCATTGACCAACAGAGCATCCAGATTCCTAACCTTGGCTAGGACTGGTATTCTAATCAATTAAGCTAACAAAATAAAGGTGAAATAAAGGTGGAGTAGACCTCAAAAAACATAATACAGGAGCCCACTGTAAGTCTTCTCTTAATCTCCAGTCATATACTTAACAATTATTTGGTAGTAAACAAATCTCTACATACTACCATAATTCTTAACTGTAATTAGACATATGCATTTTTAAAGGTCATATTTTAAAGAAAGAAAATAAAATCCATGGTAAACAAGAGGCAAAATGATGAACAATTAATGAAACAGAGTATTTCACCTGATAGATAGATGGTAGGTTATGCCCAGCAGTTTATTCACTGACAACTAGTAAGAAAAGGTCACACCTAGCACAACGGGCAGGAAAAGTGGCACCCAGTGACCTTCCTCACGTGACTTTCCCACTATCCACTTCCCATCTAACCACCTGGCTAATTCATCTTGGGACCCCCTTTTTCACTGCCTTTATATAGACTTCTTTAATCCCAGCCAATCTGCCTACACCTAAATTCCTGGGACAACCAACCAATATTTGTTAAATCTTCAACTTCTAGATGTCATGGCAAGAAAAAAATAAAAACAATTAAAGTTTGCTGTCAGTGAATAATTTAAGGAAACTTGAGAGATACTTCAGAATGTATCGATGATAATATTACTATTACAATAATAATGTCAGCTAACCAGGGAATAGTAAAGTGAGATAGAAACTCAATCTTAAATCTTCAAATTTAGTTCTCTTTTCTTGTAATGTTGCTGCACAAATCACAGCAGATATTTTAAGATATTAACAACAACATTCTTATTCCTTAATTTATTTAGAAACCTGAAGTAAATTTTTGTTGGTTTAATTTGCATTGTCATACGTCTACTTGAAAACAAAATTTTCATAAATGCATATAGCTCTCTAATATAAAACTAGTCTAAAACTAGAAAGGTCAATAAGATTTCATTGTAATGTGAAAACTAAACTAAATCATACTTGACACACTTCCTTTCAGCTTGACACTGAGACTCAACTGACTAATGTTGTACACAGTTAACTTTTATAATTGGTATTCTTTAGAAAATACTTTAACTTATAAAGAGTATGCAACTGAAGCATTACTTTAGATGGTATTGGTCAACACTACCGAAAGATGAGGTTCTCTTCCATTGATACTATTTCGTAAGAAAGTACACAAACTGTTCCTACGAGCTATGCATCAAACGCTGACTTTTTTTTTTTTTGGCTGGGGCTAGGTTTGAACCCGCCAACTCCAGCATATGGGGCCAGCGCCCTACTCACTGAGCCAAAGGCACCACAAAATCCTAACATTTTTTAAATCACATCTTGAGCTCATTTTTTTAAGCATAAAAAAAGTGTTTATAAACTTAAGCAATGAAAATTAGCATTTTGTGTTTTCTGTATATAAGTACATGGATCAATCTGGCATTATTCATTACCTGGAAAATTTTCACATAACACTTCTATGGGTGTAGCTCGTTTTGTATCTCCAATTTTCTGATATCTCTCTTTTAATGTGTCAGCCTAAAACACACAAAAAAACTGAGAATGTAGCATTTAGAATTATTTAGCTAGAAGAAAGGACCTTAAAATAGCTTAACATTTTATGACATTCAATAAGGAAACACAAAAACAATTACCTTTAAGCCTTGCCAAGGAAGACTGCCTCTCAGAAAATACATAAACATATGACCTAAAGCTTCTAAATCATCTCTTCTACTTTGTTCTGAAATACAAGAAGAACACAAATTTCACTTTTCTCTAGGAGATAAGAATGCAAGAATGGAGAATCGATCCTTTCAAAGTAATGTCCAAAAAGTACAATATATAAATACAAATGCAATGCCTATAAATCTCACTATCATGTCTTGCTAAATAATAATTTTACATTAAAATTATTGTGCATTTCTAAAATACACCATTATAATTTTTCAGATGCTATTAGAGATTTATTTATCTATTTAGATCTTTACTGATAGAAACAAAGGCCAAAGGAAACACAGCTCTCTGATCTCTGATCAAACAGAGTCACTGTATACTACAGCTCTGCCTTAAAGATTCAGAACAAAACACTAAAGGTTCTGAGAAGTGTAGAGTTAAAATGTTTCCTTTTATTTACCCATGCATTTCCTAAACTCTGATGAGCATGAAATTTCACCACATACTCTCCATTAATATTAAACACAAATAGTATGTGCATTAAGGTATTTTAAGAAACATTTCTATCCAAAAGATACCAACATTAATAATCCCTCCACTACCAAAAAAAATGACTCTAGGCTGAACTGTCATTTTCAGGTTATTTTAGTAACAAACTGTTGCACAGCACATAACTGCATGCTAATCACAAGAGGCTAGGGGAGACATTGTACCTGGATCATAAATACTTGCTGACAATATCTCAATTTTTTTACACTGAACTTAAATAGTTAAGATTCCTAGATGCTTTTAATTAATACAAAAATGCTAACAATTAAAGTAAAATAATACTTTACTAAGGGGATGTTGTGTGCAAAATATTTTATTCAAATGAATAATCATCATATTACCTAGGCGGTACTAGATGCTTTCAGAAAAGCAAACTTCAAAGTATGGATCTGAACTAGAGTGAAAGGGTAAGAAAGGATTTTAATTTTTATTATATATTATCAAAACATTCCATACTTCTATAACACTTGTTATAGTTTAAAAATATATGTTTGTGTTACTATTTAATCCCTATCTCCTTCTCCCAAGCTGCAAGTTGTAAGAAAGCAGATGTCTCTTTGGCTCATTAGCCTCAGGACCCAGTATAATCACTGGCACAGGGTAGTGCCCAACACGTACTACAGAAATAAGTACACGGCGCCAGGTGCAGAGGCTCAAGCCCATAATCCCACCACTCTGGGAGGAGAGAAGATTGCCTGATGCCAAGAGTTCAAGACTAGCCTGAGCAACATAGACAATATTAATATATGCCCCTTTTCTATAAGCACAAAGAAAACATCTAGAACAACGGTTCCCAACCTGTGGGTCAAGACTCACAGGAACTGTATTAAAGGGCCGCAGCTTTAGGAAGGTTGAGAACCACTGATCGAGAAGAATCTGCATCAAAACTGATGGTTATTAGAACTATGAAATTAAAGAACTAGAGAAAGGACTTCAACTCCAAATTCACACTTTACATAGTATAATGGAGAATTTTTCCTTCTTACACTTATTATAAAAATGTAAAAATATGCTATTTAAAAGCTACCTTTTCTAAAATAAGTAAAGCAAACTTAAAATTCACTTGAAATTCACTAATGAAAGCGGGGACATGAATAACATGAATAAAACCAGTAATGACTTTACAACAAAAATTTTACTTCATTATGTTCTAAGAGACTTAAGAATGAAAAATCCTGCAAAGAGAAAAATACTTCTAAATTCTAGCTGAGAATCCAAATCACCTCTAAAACTTTTTTAAAACTCAGATGAACAGGCCTACTGCTAGCAATGATTCCTTAGGTATGAAGCAGGGTAGAAGAATGTACATCTTTAAAAGCTTAGAAGATGATTCTGAAATGCAGGCAGATTTAATAACCACTGAAAAAGAAACTGCTTTCATAGAAGGATAATCAACAATATAGGAAGTATAATTCATAATGTACATATATTAAAGTCTACCCAGAATAAGTGGACAATTTGGTTAAGTTTTGACAACACAGGCACCTGCAAAGTAACCACACCACAATTAAGAAGCATTTCTAATCCTCAACAAGATTCCCATATGCCCCTTACCTCTTTTTTCTCCCTTTATCAGCACAATCTCCAGCCTCAAGCAACCAGTTACCTGGCTCTATCACTACAGATTAGGTTTTTTGATATACTTTCATAAGAATGGAATCCGAAGAGAACGGATTCGTGTCTCAATTCTTCCGCTCAGCGTTCTCTACATTCATCCGTGCTTTTGTGTACCGCAGAGCGATACATTCATCTTACCACCTACCGACGGACATTTGGGTAGCTTGTGGTTTCAGATTATTGTGAATAAAGCTGTTATAAACATTCTTAAACAAGTCTTTGTGTGATCATAGGTTTTTGCTTCTCTTGGGTAAGTATCTAAGAATGAGACCACCACATCGTGTGGTAAAGGTAGGACTAACTTTGTAAGAAACGTCCAACCTGCTTTCCAAAAAGATGTACCATTTCCTATTTCTACCAGCCAGGTCTGAGAGCTCCACATGCTTCAGAGACTGTCCAAAGCTTCATAGAATTCATAATTAGTATTCATACCATAATTAGTATGGTAAGTCTTCCTAATTTTAGTGGCTTTGACATCTCACCTCACCATGATTCAATCTGTATTTCACTGGTAATTAATGTTGGTGAATTTCATTTCATGTTTTCTTTCAAAGACTTCATATATCTTTTTGTAAAGCACTTATTCAGATATTTTGTCCATTTTTGAAATTGGATTTATTAAAAAGGAGTAAGAGTTCCTTGTATATTCTGGATACAAGTAATTTGCAGATAAAGTTTTACAAATAACTTTCTCCCTCCAAGACTAAAAGTTACTTTTTTCTTTTCTTAAGAGTATCTTTAAAAGAACAGAAGTTTTACATTTTGATGAAGCCCAATTTATCAGGATATTTTTCTCTTTCATTTTTTCCTTTTTAATGTCCATTCTAGGAAATCACTGACTACCATCAAGATCACAAACATTTGCTCCTATTTTTTCCTGCTGGAAATTTTATAATTTTGATTCTTACATTTAACACTATTATTCATTTTGAGGTAATTCATGTTGTTGCTGTTGCTTTGGGTATAGGGTTAGGGTTGAGATTAATTTTCTTTTTAATACTCGTATCTAGTTACTCTCCACAGCTTCTTGACAAAACGGTCCTTTCCTCCCGAACTGCTTTTGCACCGTTCTCAAGTACCAATTGACCATCTGTGTATGAGTTTATTTCTGGACTCTGTGTATGTCTTCATATCAATACCACTCAAAATAAGTAGAAGAAAGGAGAAAATAACAAGTGATGAAATCAATGGCCAGATAACGACAACACACAGGCAACAGAAAACCTATGAAAACAAAAGCTGTTTATTTGAAAAGTTCAAGAAAATCATTAAACCTCTCACTAGGCTAAGAGGACAAGAGACTTCAGAACAGATCCTAGAGACATTCAAAGAATGACAAAAGAACATGAGGAACCAACATTATGCAACAAGTTCAACAACCTTGATGAAATAGGTCAAATACCTTGAAAGCTACTAATTACCAAAATTGCCTAAAGAAAACATAAATAGTTCTAGATCAATTAGAGAAATTTAATTTGTAATTTAAAATATTCCCTATATATAATCCAAGGCCCACATGGCATCACTGGTGAATTCTATTAAATAGTTAAGGAATAATACAAATTCTACACTAACTTAGAAGAGTTCCCAATTTACTGCATTATCCTGTTATTAAAAATAAAGACATTATAAGTAAAGGAAACTACAGGAAATATTCCTTATAAACACAGACATAAAATCCTCAAAAACATAATGCGTTATGACTAAGTAAGTTTCATCCCAGTAATATAAGTTTGGTTTAACTTTCAAAAATCCATGTAATTCACCACATTAATAGAATAAGATATAAATCATATGATCATCGCCAATACAGAAAAAGCACTTGACAAAACCCAACATTCATTCACGATCAAAACTAGAAATACATGAAAACTTCTTCAGCCTGATAGAGAACAGCTATAAAAAAAGTACAACTAACAGTCCTCAAATGCTAAAAAGAAGAAGTATGGTAAGAATGGGAAGTAGAAGTAAGATACTTCTAAACTTAGGAAGAAAACCAAGATGTCCGCTCCTGCTCTTTCTACTGAGTATTGTACTGGAAGAGGTTCTTACACTACAAAAAGCAAGGAAAACAACATTAAAAGGCATGAGGTTTAGAAAGAAAAAGAAAGGTTCTTTTTCTTTACAGACAACATGATTATGCATGTAGAAAATTTTAAGTAATCTATAAAAACTCTACTACAATTAGTAAGTTTTAGCCAGGATACAGATCAATATACAAAAATCAACTGTATTTCCATATTAGCAATAAACAACTGGAAATTGAATTTATAAACCTATTATCTTTGCAACGGTATCAAGAAGAAGTATGTCGAACAAATCCTGATAAATTTATCTATATATACATATAGCAAAAGTTTTAAAAGACTTAAAAGACAGTATTACTGATCCCTACAGTAAGACTCTTTGTTAAGAAGACTCATTATAAAAGGCAATTCCCCTTTGAATCCCATCCAAGGAGGCTTTAGTTACCACAGTGCTAACAAGCCATGATCATAAGGTCATGGTGCCTACATGGTTCTATGAGAGAACAGTTTAGCCTCACAATGAACAAGGCACTTAAAAATTTAAGCCATAAATGTAAGCCAGTAAAATAAACCACTCCTGAAATTCAGTCTGAAATGCTATTTATCCTCATCAGTCCTTCCTCTGTATTCTTTCACCAACTGACATATCTGTAAATAATTTTCACTATGTAGTACAGTAAGGAACAGAAATCATAAGAAGGCTTTCTCTTTGAACCACAGTAACTGAAGACCACCCCCTCGGGTCTTTAGCAGCTCTTTTACAGGAAAAAAAATCTCCCAACAGTAATATGGCCCTTATTAAAACCCTGATCACATTTTTTTAAAGCATTTAACCACAAAGGGCTGTTTAAATGGTCGTTTTTTTCCACAAAGCCAAGAATCATTATGGGCACTCTTGCTATAATCACCTAAAGAAATTAGAAAGCAACAATCTGGCTTACAATAGGAATCATTAAAGATTCTTTTAAATAGCTTCTTCAAACCAATTTAAAAGTTATGAAAAGTTAAAATTTTGCTCTTCAGGCATATATATGTATCACAGAAATTAACATAACCAACACATTATTAAGAGGCCAATACGTGTCCATGCTCATAACCATGATCTTTTAAAACTACAACTCCCCTGGAAGTAGACTTTAGTAACAAAAACAAGGAATATAAAGCTCAGAAAGGGCGAGCAACTCCTCCAAAACCATGTGCCTAACAAGTGAAGGCCAGCATTTTAGCCCACCTGTCTTTCACTTTTTCCCTTTCAGAATCAAAATAGACCCATCAATTAATCACACACTTACTGCAAACCCGCAGCACTCTCCTATTTAAGAATTCTACTTTCATATCTCAACATCTCCTTGTTTCCGTTTCCATTGAAGTTTTAAATCAATTTTAAACAATAGACAAGTATTTCATTTTTCACTAGCAGAAATTTATCAATATAATAAAAAAAATACATCAATGCCTCACATGGAAACAGGAAACTTTTTACTACACATATGCATATTCACAAAATTAAACTTACTACTGCATTTTTTACCAAAATGAAAAAATAAGAAGACATGTTAAACTAAGTATGAGACGAGCCAAATAAAAATTCACCCTCAAAAAGTCTAAATCTTATAAATAAAAATTTAAAATTATCTACTACAAGCAAATAAATGTCTTGCTTAATATTTCCTTCTAAGATATTAAAAGTTACCTTCCTTAGCACACGCCAAAACAAAAGTACATCTTCCTCAAAATTAATTTAGTTCATGTTTTTCAAAATTACTTAATAAAGATGGGTTTTAAAAAAAAAAATGAGAACATAGACCTAAAAGGAAAAAATACAATTATGCAAGATAATATACAACAACTCACTAATTTGAATATGTAACCTAGTAATAACAAGAAAACTTAGCGCGGCGCCTGTGGCTCAAAGGAGTAGGGCGCCGGCCCCATATGCCAGAGGTGGAGGGTTCAAACCCAGCCCCAGCCAAAAACCAAAAAAAAAAAACCTAGAAATTAAAAAAAAAAGTTTTCTGAGCACCTAAACCACATGCATTCATTCCCTTTTTCCTGAGGAAGTTCTCTTAAAATCTAGAACTCTTAATTTAGATATAATTCCAGGAAGTTTGGCTACCAGGTTAAAAGCAGCCAATCAAAAGAAGAAAAAAAATCGAAGTACTACCAGCAGTAGGTATATATCAAGGTGCCAAAAAAATGTACACATGTTAAAAGATGTCACCTATGTGCCACTCTCCAAAGCCGAACTGAATTATGATAGCACTGAGCAGTATGGTATTTGCTCAAAAGATGGCATTAATCAATGAGGATAGAGTCACCATGTGACAGGCAGGTCAAAGGAATCGGCAGAAGCACAGCTGTCATTTGAGGAGCACGAAAGCGTTCTGAAGTGGTGTCTGAAATTCAAGAACACTGTGCAAGTACAATGACGATGGAGGAGTGAGTGTGCAACAGAACCACCCAGCGCCAACCTGCACGTATTCATGTCTGAGACACGCAGTGCTGTCTGGGATGTGCACACGGGAAGATCTAGTGGCTCCTACAGCAACAAGTCCTGCTTCTTCCACTTCGGTGTTGGGACAGTTGACACACTCACCACAGAAGCCTACTGAAGAGCACGCACACCAGACAGGAGTCAGCAGAACAAGCACACAGCGCATTCTGCAAAGAGCAAAATGAAAAGTTTCATCCCAAGATGATCACACGCACTGAAATGTGGGAGCTGACCACAGGGAGAAGGTGCAGGTCGGTAGCAGGACGAAAAGGTGTGCTGGAGTTTCCCCCAGGCTCTCCTGACTTAACACCCTTTCTGCCTCCAGGGAGCCTTCAAGGATGTGGTGAGGACAGTTAACCATAGAAAACTGGCTACACTGGTGATACTTGGGAAAGAAACAGAAAGGACGTGTGCAGCAATGGGACATTGGGCAAGGTCGCTCAAGCAGGAGTTCACCATAATCTGAAGCATCTGGTCACTGAAGGTGACCACTCTGAGCGCCTCTTGTAACTGCAGAAGTCAAATGTGGCTTGTATTCATCTTTTGTTAGCAGTATATATTTAGTACTACCATTTTAATAACAGTTTTTCCCTTTCTTAAATTGTACACATTTTTTTGGCACCCTCTGGATTATGTAGGTAGGTAACACACATAGTACCTAAAAGTGAGAGGAAACATGGCTTAAGGCCAAAGGAACCACAGGAAAACATAATCGGCTAAAAAATACAGATAACATCTTCTCTAAACATATTTGCATAAAGCTATACATCCTAACACTAACTAATCATGAGAATGCCACTATATAATAATAATTATACAGAAAATATTTACCGTGAATTAACAAGAAAAAAATCAATTATGCTCATTATATTTTCTTTAAAAAAAGTACGTAACACATTTTTGACTATTAAAATATGATTGTAAAAAAAAAGTAAAGACGTGTTTTTAATTTTAAAAAGTTGTATGGGGGCTCAGCGCCCAAAGCACAGTGGTTACAGCACCAGCCACATTCACCCAGGCTGTCGGGTTCAAACCTGGCCCAGGCCAGCTAAACAATAATGACAACTGCCACAAAAAATAGGTGGGCATTGTGGCAGGCTCCTGTAGTCCCAACTACTTGGGAGGCTCAGGTAAGAGAACTGCTTAAGCCTAAGAGTTGGAGTTTGCAGTGAGCTGTGACTCCACCACACTCTACCATGGTGAGATAGTGAGACTCTGTCTCAACAAAAAAACAAAAAAAGTTGTTTGGGTAGCTTAAAAGGGCACACCTCTGGAATTTGGACAATTAAGCTAGAAATTGAACAATATGTATCCCATCACAGAATGACAGCACAGGAAGTGGGCATTTTTGGAAGACCAGAATTCGTTCATTCCTTCTCCCCTAATTCACAGAGCTTACCTAACACTTAGAAGCTTGAAATGTCATTCTTCTATGGAACACAGATTTTACTAACACTTACAAAGGAACTCCCAATTTATGCCTCAAATCCTAGTCTTTTTATTCTTGAATAATAAATAATAATTTAAAAATAAAAGCCTTGATTTTTATTTCCAGACTATTCACCAAAGAAAAATATAGAGCATTTACTAAATCTTAAATGACTCCAATAAGAGAAGACATAAAAGGGAGGAAAAAGTGATCCAAAGGAAGATTATAAAATGAGGTTCAAAGCTGTTGACAAGTCTTTAAAAAGATATTAAAAAGCAGAAACTTGATTGGATCAGACACAAAAATAATAATTCAACATAACTATATTAAAGTTTTCATTCAACAGACCATGGAAATCCCTATCTGTCACACACAACTTTACCAAGATTTTATCCTGACAGTAGCTTAAATCAGAGATGACAAAGGTATAAAAGTGAATCATTACATACTACACTGCTTTCTGAACACAAATTACCTAGTTAAGATCAACAGACACCACAATAGACGCCAATTCCTACAACGTGATTTTACACTATTCTTCCTTACTATTATATTAGAAACATCTTTTACCTTTTTAAATCTGACACAGTGTCAGTTTCCAAAAGGAAAAACACTTTATAAACCCATACAATACTCCTCTGACCAAATTGTCTACTTTGAAAAGTTTATAGCAAGCAACAAAGTCCTTGCATGCACAGTAGTGAATGAAGGAATAGATGGGAGAACGAGTAAGGCTTTAAAAGAAATCACCAAAATCCAGGAAAACCATAGAGAGTGGAAATTAGATATGCACAAATTAAAATCACCTTGAAAGGTAACATTTTTCTGTCCCTCTTTATCTCTTCCTGACTCCTCACAAAGTCAAATACTCTTCACTTAAAACACGACTAAATATTCTCTGTTCACAGGCATCACAAACTCCAGAATACTTTAATTCTTCAGCAAATTCATATCACATTAGCTTCCTTTTTTAAAAATAAAAATTCACATGAACTGTCAAACACATTTTTCTCTGTTAGTATTACTCATCTACTCCTGAGTTTACATGAAAACTGAGAAGCAGGGTTTTTAGAAATGGGTGAAAGGAAACATGAATGCTTTTGCCGTTTGCAATACTTGCCAAAGAAATACTTTTCTGTGTTCTTCCTGAAAGAGGAGTAAAAAGAGATTATTGCAGTAGTTCAATGTCATTTCCCAAGCTCTGAACACTTTTCCCAACAAAGACAAACATTATCAGTCACTTTGCCATTTCTACAAATAGAATGCTTTTTACATCTACCATTGTTCAGATAAAGAACATCAGGCCCTTAAGGAAGTTGTGACTTCATGTTTCACAATAAAATAGTGGTGAACCTTTGTGAGTTGTTATAAAATAGTCTGTTAACAACTCCCAGGAAGTGAAAATTTCTCACAGACACCGGGCCTGTCCACATAAATATGCCTGGTTTTAACAGAAGGCACAGTCCCAAGAGTTGTATATCTACCCAATCATTTTTTAAATTTATCATGAAAGTCTGCTACTGAAAGGCACTCCCAGAAAATATTAACTGAACAAAACTTACGTTTTATAGTTTTAGATGCTTGAAGCTTACTTTTTTTTAAAGGGCAAATTTACATTGTTCAGGCATTTCAGACATCTGAAAAGAAAAAAATATCACAAGCCTGCTATTCAGGCAGCTGTGGAGCAGGATGCCAAGAGCTATTTAGTTCTGGGTGAGAGGCAGAGCAGGGGCTGCAGTGCCTAGTGGGTCACCCTAGGAAGAATGGTTTGAGAAGATGAGATTAGGAGCTGGAAGGGGACTCGCTGGCTTTTAAAGTCCTGTCCAGATCTGTGACTGTCTATTTTAAGGTGCTACTAAGCAGTGATGATGGATACATGGTGACTGGTTTCCACTGCTGTCTTAACTCCTGCCAATGAGACATCAGGAACAGAAGTGCGTACTTCCTATGATAAGCACATTGACCATGGCAAATTCACTCAATCTAGGACTGAATTTTTAAGAAACACACAAAAGTAATTCAAAGGGAGGGAGTATGATACCATAAAGAACTTTAAACGCCTATCTCACAACACATTAAGAAATCAATGAGCACAGATATAAAGTAAGCTAGACTTCATAAATTAAATATTTTAATTGCTGCTAAATGTAGTTTTGCTTGGCAAAAGATACCTGGAAGAAAATATACACAATACATATATATGACAAAAGAATTATATCCAGAATATATAAAGAACTCCTACAAATTCTCCTGCAAATTATCAATAAAATGATAAACATTTCATAAAAGAAGATACACAAATGCCAATAAATGCATGAAACAGATTAATGCATCAAAAATATTAATCACAGGGAAATAAATATCACCATATACCCACTAGAATAGCTAAGATGAAAAAGACTGACAACATTAAAATTTGTCAAGAATGTGAAACAAGAATGTGAAACAAAATAAAACTCATTCATTGCTGGTAGAAATAAAAGATATAAACACTTCAAAGAATGACCCCACAAAAAGATTTACAAGAATGTCATCAAAGTTTTATTCACAAGTCAAAAATTATTAATCCAAATATCAACTTTAGAATCAAAGAACAACTGTGGTATGTTTATGCCATGGAATACTACTCGGTATTAAAAAGAAACAAACTGCTGATACTCGCAACAACATAGATGAAACCCACCAATATTATACTAAGTAAAACAAGCCATTTATACGAAGTAACAGAATCAACTAAATTAATCTACGGTGAATGAAATCAGACCAGTGGCTGCTTCTACAGAAGGTGGGGACTGACTAAGGGGAAAGATGTCCGTACTGTCTACATGAAAAAGCTACCACAATATGTAAGATGTGATCACAGATGATAGATGACAATGTTCCACACCTCCACAGTGCTGTGGGTTGCATAGTGTGTATACACTCACCCATACTCACAAATTGTACACACAAATGTGTAATGTACTCAATGTAAATTTTACTTTAAAAAAAAAGAACTCTTCAATAAAATAAGAATTACAAATGTTATAATTCTAGTAGGCTTGCTTTACAAAGTGGTATTACTTGGCAATTCTGAAACTACTTCCTGAGAATTCTAGTAAAGACAGTATTAGTAGTGACAGACTTCTCATTGTTGGTAAATATATATATATGGGAATTACTTTTTAATTACAAAGGGAAAATAAGAAACTTTTTTTTTTTCTTAGACAGAGCCTCAAGCTGTCCCCCTGGGTAGAGAGCCATGGCATCACAGCTCACAGCAACCTCCAATTCCTGGGCTCAAGCAAGTCGCTTGCCTCTGCCTCCCAAGTAGCTGGGACTACAGGCATCCGCCACAACGCCCGGCCATTTTTTTGGTTGCAGCCGTCATTGTTGTTTGGCAGGGCCGGGCTGGATTCAAACCCGCCAGGTCAGGTGTATGTGGCTGGCACCTTAGCCCGTTGAGCC